>JBBPBX010086660.1:0-14852 GCA_038048925.1 Garcialebias charrua
GCTCTACTGAATGACCGAACACAAACTAACACAATGAACACAAACATACACAATCAACACAAACCAACACAATCAACTGCCCTGTTCAAGGAACATGACAATTTAAACAATTACCGGTAGGTAGAGTGGATTCATTTATACAATCAAAACCTTCCTATTGTTCCAGGTTTCTGTCAGACACAATAATCATGATGATGATCAGTTATCAGGTCATTGACTAACAGGGATTCATCTGTGTTGGTTTAAAACAGGTCTCTATTGTAAACGAGTCCTCGAGGCTCAATGAGACTAACCTGTATAAATAAAGGCTGAATGAATTGTATAAGCTGCGGGGTTCAAAGCCTGTGGAAAAAGTAGCGGCTTATAGACCAGAAAGTACGGTATTTAAAAACACAACAATGTGAGAAAATAAGCTGAATAAATAATGTACAAATACAAATAGCTGAAATCCAACTCAACTCCGTCAGCACGTTCACAGGTTTAAACCCAGAACCCACGAGTGCCAAGAAGCCGAATTATTCTGAAAAGACTGCAGCTCACAGACCTGCAGCGTGTGGTTTTTAGAAAATATCCCAGGAGGAAGACCAAAGACAAAAAAAAAAAGGAAATATTTTCTACTCCATGGATCAAATGTTACATTTCTACTTTGTCTCCATGAGAGATCGAGGTGGAAGACATCCCTCACCTTATATTTGTCTACGATGGGAAGTCTGACTCCTCCGTCACTGGATCTGTTGAAGTTTGGCAAACTGTCCAGGTGGGCGATGAAGGGCAAACCTCTGCAAACAAACAAAACAAAACAAATCAAACCCGCAAACGTTTCCTCTTGAATAAATAATGTGCAGTTATGAGTCATTTATTCTTCTTCCTGATGGATCCTACAAACCGGATTCCAAAAAAGTTGGGAAACTAAACAAATTATGAATAAAAACTGAATGCAATGATGTGGAGGTGCCAACATCTAATATTTTATTCAGAATAGAACACAAATCACAGATCAAAAGTTTAAACTGAGAGAATGTATCATTTTAAGGGAAAAATATGTTGTTTCAAAATTTCATGGCGTCAACAAATCCCAAAAAGTTGGGACAAGTCCATTTTTACCACTGTGTGGCATCCCCCCTTCTTCTTACAACACTCAACAGACGTCTGGGGACAGAGGAGACCAGTTTCTCAAGTTTAGAAATAGGAATGCTCTCCCATTCATGTCTAATACAGGCCTCTAACTGTTCAATCGTCTTGGGCCTTCTTTGTCGCACCTTCCTCTTTATGATGCGCCAAATGTTCTCTATAGGTGAAAGATCTGGACTGCAGGCTGGACATTTCAGTACCGGATCCTTCTCCTACGTAGCCATGATGTTGTGATTGCTGCAGAATGTGGTCTGGCATTATCTTGTTGAAAAATGCAGGGTCTTCCCTGAAAGAGATGACGTCTAGATGGGAGCATATGTTGTTCTAGAACCTGAACATAGTTCTCTGCATTAATGGTGCCTTTCCAGACATGCAAGCTGCCCATGCCACAAGCGCTCATGCAACCCCATACCATCAGTGATGCAGGCTTCTGAACGGAGCGTTGATAACAACTTGGGCTATCCTTGTCCTCTCTGGTCCGGATGACATGGCGTCCCAGTGTTCCATAAAGAACTTCAAATCGTGACTCATCTGACCACAGAACAGTCTTCCATTTTGCCACACTCCATTTTAAATTACCCCTGGCCCAGTGCAAACGTCTGAGCTTGTGGAGCTTGCTTAGAAATGGCTTCCTCTTTGCACTGTAGAGTTTCAGCTGGCAACGGTGGATGGCACAGTGGATTGTGTTCACTGACAATGCTTTCTGGAAGTATTCCTGAGCCCATTCTGTTATTTCCTTGACAGTGGCATTCCTGTTTGAGGTGCAGTGACGTTTAAGGGCCCGGAGATCACGAGCATCCAGTAGAGTTTTACGGCCTTGACCCTTACGCACACTCTTAAGCCTCCCTGGTAAGGTCTATTCAGGGGTTCTGGAGAGGAGGGTCCGTCGGATAGTCGAACCTCGGATTCAGGAGGAGCAGTGTGGTTTTCGTCCTGGTCGTGGAACACTGGACCAGCTCTACACCCTCAGCAGGGTCCTGGACGGTGCGTGGGAGTTTGCCCAACCAGTTTACATATGTTTTGTGGACTTGGAGAAGGCATTTGACCGTGTCCCTCGGGGGGTTCTGTGGGGATACTCCGGGAGTATGGGGTACCAGGCCCTTTGATAAGGGCTGTTAGGTCCCTGTACGACCGGTGTCAGAGCTTGGTCCGCATTGCTGGCAGTAAGTCAGGCTCGTTTCCAGTGAGAGTTGGACTCCGCCAAGGTTGCCCTTTGTCACCGATTCTGTTCATAACTTTTATGGACAGAATTTCTAGGCGCAGCCAAGGTGTTGAGGGGATCCATTTTGGTGGCCTTAGAATCGCTTCTCTGTTTTTTGCAGATGATGTGGTCCTATTGGCTTCATCAGGTCGTGATCTACAGCTTTCACTGGAGCGGTTTGCAGCCGAGTGTGATGCGGCCGGGATGAGGATCAGTTCCTCCAAATCCGAGGCCATGGTCTTGAGCCGGAAAAGGGTAGCGTGCCCTCTCCGGGTCGGGGAGGAGGTCCTGCCCCAAGTGGAGGAGTTTAAGTATCTCGGGGTCTTGTTCACGAATGAGGGAAAACTGGAGCGTGAGATCGATAGGCGGATAGGTGCAGCGTCCGCAGTGAAGCGGGCGCTGTACCGGTCTGTCGTGGTGAAGAGAGAGCTGAGTCAAAAGGCAAAGCTCTCAATTTACCAAATGATCTACGTTCCCACCCTCATCTATGGTCATGAGCTTTGGGTTGTGACCAAAAGAACGAGATCTCGGATACAAGCGGCTAAAACGAGTTTTCTCCGCAGGGTGTCTGGACTCTCCCTTATGCCATGTTCCCACCAAATGCTTTTCGCGCATCAAAAATGCTCCTACTGCACTGTTTTGGCTGCTTGTCAACAGATGTCTGTTCACACAGAACATGTCTGCAGACGCGCAGTAGGAGCAGCGTCTGGCTCCTTTTCCGGTCCTTTTTTCTTTTTTTGTTGTACACCGGGCAGATAACGATCAACTGTACGTGAGCCCAGTTACTACTTGAGTGGGTTTTCTACAAGCCGAACTGCAGCTCCGACAGTCCTTGTTGAGATTAAAACTTTTTTTAATGTTTGGGGTGATCGTACGCTCGAGCAGACAGCGGCAACTGTAAAAATGCCAAGTTTCTTACCGGAGGCTGGTTTCTTCATGGAGGCTCGTTGGGTAAGTTTAAAAAGTCCATAAAAAGTCCCGTTATGTTGCGTCATCACATAGCAGAGTCTCTCCCGATTGGTTGCTGCTTTTCTGCGAGCTGCCGAAGTAGGTCAAGGTTAATTTAATTGAACTCCGACAGTCGTTGCTCGGACGCGACGCGGGCGCGGTGGACAACTGCCGCGCTGCCTGAACTGCTGTAGACGCGCCGCGTCACGCCGCTCACAGATGCGCGGCCACATAGACTTTCAATGTAAAGTGGCTGCTTTGGCGGAGTGAAAAGCGTTTGGTGGGAACGTGGTATTAGAGATAGGGTGAGAAGCTCAGTCATCCGGGAGGGACTCAAAGTAGAGGCTCTGCTTCTCCACATAGAGCAGTGGTTCCCAAAGTGGGGTACTCGTACCCCTGGGGGTACGCAGGAGGGACTTAGGGGGTACGCGAGAAAATTTGAAAAAAAAAAAGATTCAGGGAAGTACCAGCGTAACATAAAGTGAAAAAAGACTGAAGTGCCTTCAAATAATACACATGTATATGCTGCCATCTAGTGTTCAGCAAAATCATTGCACTGACAACGTGGAAGGGTGTGAAAATAGGCGTGACTCGCTGATGGGACACCTGTAAAGACTTTGATGCCCTTTGCTACAACATACTTGTGTGAAAGTGGATTCTCAGCTCTGACAAATATGAAAACAAAATACAGAGCAAGACTTTGTGTTGAAAACGATTTAAGACTCAGACTGTCTCAAATTAAACCAAACATTGCAGAGTTGTGCGCATCTTTCCAAGCACATCCTTCTCATTAAAGCTGTGGTGAGTTGTGGTGAGTTTAACTAAATACACTGTTGAATAACTTCGTTATCCCACCATAAAAATATTTAGCAAATTATTCATTCTACACAGGCTAAATTTTTGGATAATTCATAGACTATAAAATAAATGTGTTGCTTATTAATACTAACATTTACTAATAATAAACNACTTTTTTTTTCCTTTTGGACGAAAAACCTAAAAAAACAACTCATCTTTATTAAAACCAGACTTCACTTCGATCCAGCTGGTTTGATCATTATCAGATTTTTTTTTCTTGTATAGCATCTGCTCATCTGTTTTTCACCCTTCAGTTCCTAAAGTTGAGCGTCTGGACGACAACTCCTGTGAAGTCACATGGGAGGCCTTACCACACATGAAGGGGGACCAAGTTATCTACAGCTTGCAGTGCATGATGGGGAATTCTGAGTTTAAACAGGTACTCATGTTGCTGTGTGGAAGTTTACTTCCGCTCTTCATCCCTCCCCCATTACCTTTGGCTGACCTGTTCTTCATCACTTTTGCAGATCAGGAAACGGATGAGTTCAGGGTTTTAATGTTGTCGTTGTGGCCTCACAGCATTTGATATTGTCACTGCTAGCTTTAAATTGTCCATTATGCAAAGGTCATTGATCCATGAGGTATCTCAGGTGTCTTGCCCCTGCCAGCACATTCATGGCCTGAAGCCCTGTTAACATGGAATAATGGTCACTGCCGGCTTATGCTAATCTCACCGCGTTGCATGTGGCAATTGAATCTGGAGGTTGAAATATGAGGCTGTCCTTGTTTGTTTCTACCCCTACAGACCAGATCGAAAGCCTGTTTTTACTGGTGGACTGCTTGGTTACAGATTAGGACAAAAAGCAGATCAATTGTACCATAGATTTTGTTTAAATGACTGATAAATGATTATTTTTATACTAATTTTAAACTCCCTGCCAGTTTTGTTTGTTTGCAATCTATACGTTTCATCCTGAAAACTATGCAGCATTTTGGAACCAAAAAATATTGGGTTTACTAGGGTATTGTACATGGATTTCAACAGTTTTGATGATGGTTTTCCAAGTTAAGAGAATCACGTTGTCGCTGTTACAATTGTGCCATTCAGATTCACAGAAAATATTGTAGGCTTGTGTTGGCAGACAGTTCTGGCAGTTGCTGCCTTGGAACTAATATAAGCCAACAATTTGATGCAAACGCGCATAAAAATCATAAAGTCATCTGTTCAAGTAAAAGTAGTGGCAGTATTTGTATACAGTAAATGACCTTTTAAATTGTGCAGAGTCACAATATTAACATTAGTTTCAATGTCAGAAATTGACCTACTAAAAATGCTTCTTTCTTTCTTTTTTCTTTCTTTCGTTCTTTCTTTTTCTTTCGTTCTTTTTCTCTTTCTTTCGTTTTTCTTTATCTCTTTCGTTCTTTCTCTTTCTTCCTTTTGTCTTTTCTTTCTTTCATTCTTTTACTTTTGTTCTGTCTTTTACTTTTGTTCTTTCTTTCTCTTTCTTTTGTTCTTTCTTCCTCTTCTTCCATTTTTTCTTTTTTCTCCTTTGTTCTTTTAGTTTTTTCTTTCTTTTTCTTTCTCTTCCCTTCTCTTTCTTTCATTCTTTCGCTTTCTGTCTTTCTTTCATTCAATCTTTTACTTTTGTTCTTTCTTTCTCTTTATTTTGTTCTTTCTTTCTCTTTCTTTCTTTCATTCTTTCTTTCTCTTTTGTTCTTTCTTTCTCTTTCTTCCATTCTTTCTTTCTTTCTCTTGTTCTTTTAGTTTTTCTTTTTCTTTCTTTCTTTCATTCTTTCGCTTTCTGTCTTTCTTTCTTTCTCTTTTGTTCTTTCTTTCTCTTTCTTCCATTCTTTCTCTTTCTTTTGTTCTTTCTTTCTCTTCTTCCATTCTTTTTTCTCTTTTGTTCTTTCTTTAGTTTGTTCTTTCTTTTTTTCTTTCTTTCTTTCATTCTTTCTCTTTCTTTCTTTCATTCTTTTTTATTAATTCATTTATTTATTTATTCTGTAAGCATCAACTCCACAGGCCCGCGCTCTGGCAGTCCTCTCCAGAGTGATACTGTAGCGTATAGTAATCACTCTAGTGCAGATTCTGTTTAACGCAGGACTCCGTCCCCCTGCTTCAAATAAATAAATATATAGTTTTAAAAGAATCAAAAGGTCAGTTGGGATTTACTTATGTTATTACTGTTGAGATTTACATATTTTCTTGTACCAACACACATTCGCTTACAAGTATTTTCTGTGGAGTAGCCCATCTTCACTGTGATACAATAACACAAAAAAATCTGTCTCTGTAGTTTTGTCTCGGTCAGTTTTTAATCGTTTACGTCTCCTTTTTTCCCCCATTGATAGACATACAAAGGTTCTGCCACATCCTTCCACGTCCTGAACCTCCAGCCCAACAGTGACTACCGTTTCAGGGTCTGTGCTGTCAGGCAGTGCCAGGACGACACAGACCTGAGCGGTCCCTACAGCCCCACGGTGACCCTCTCCCCTCAACGAAACGACACTGTGTTGGGCGGCAGCGCGGCCGGCTCGGGATCCAGGACCGGCGCCGAGTCCAATCGAACCAGGCAGAGCCTGACCGACGAGCAGTGCGCGTTCCTCCTCCTCATGGTTTTCGCCGTCATCGCCATCCTCATCGCTTTCGTCATCCAGTACTTTGTCATAAAATGAGGGGTCTGTGCCGCCCAGCTGCGGGGTTATAGCTTTATTCTCCCCTCCCCGCACCCATCTCTCTGTTGTTTTGTATTCTTTGTTTTGTACTTTAACTGTTTTCCGGTTTCAACAGAGAAATCGCATTAGCTGAAATGGGGTGCAGCGAGAGGATGCGCTAGCGGGTATTAGCTAACCAGAAGTTATAAATTATCTCATTCGGCACCTGTGACACCTTCCGGACTCCTCTTGCCTTTGTCACCCTGCCCTAAGTTTGTGATATCCATCTGTTCGTTCAGTTTTCTGACTCATAGATTAGCCTTCTGGGTGAAAATGAACTCAGAAAGCAACGAGCGTGGGTCATTTCAGGGGCAGAGTCGAGGGGAGGGAAGCGACTAACGAGTTCGAGATAAAAATAAAAAGTCAATATTTATATGTCCATGTCCAGTATGAAACAGTTTTTGATAAACATGTTCCAAAAACTAGTTTGTAGGTTTGTCCTTAGCCAATGTGCTATTTGACTGTGGGACCTGATGGGCCAGTGTTTGCACAGTGAGGTGTGTGTTCAGATGTGTGTGTACTTTGTGTAGTTTGTACCACAGTGTAGACGGCTGGGAGGGCTTCAGGGCCACATGAAGGGACTTAACCAACCCTAACCCTACTGCAGGAGTTAACGAGTCCAGAAAAGAGAAAACAAGAAAAACCTGTTATCGAACGTTCATTTAGCACTTTCCGACCTTTTTGATGTTCAGAATGTTTAAGGATGCAAAAATGACTGGAGAAATGTTCGTATATTTTTATACAGTAAGGACACAAGGATCTAGGTTTGCAAAGAAGAAAATAAAAAGCTAAAACTATGAAGTGAGAAGACAAAAAACAAACGGTGAATTCTAATTATTTTTACTATCATATAGTTATACTGTAGCTTGTTTTTACAATCATGCAGCTGCTTTACTCTGAAATATTGTTGTTCAGCACAAAAATGTATGCTTTTCTTGTACGTTTCGTTTTGTTCCGTTTTCCCTTGGTAATTACTTTTTTGCACCTTAGTGGAAGAAGATCTTGACTGACTGCATTTTTGGTCTTGTGATGCATTTTATAGAACACACGTTGAGATATTTTGTGTTTTGGGTGTTTTAAAAGTTGTAGTATCACATCCTGTGTCACTGAAACATCTAATTATCAGTAAGAAGAAAAAAAAATAAGAGGAAAAAATAAACAAACAAACAAAAAAAATCTACCAGTTGTTTCAGAGGCCTTAATTGGAGAGAGATAAAAAAAAATATCTGGTGATTTTTTTTAAATTTATTTCTATTTTCTCTTTAAGTTTTGATGTTTTCCTTTTTAGTGTTAGAAAACACTAAAATGTATTTTATTTCCTTTTACTTTGCTGCATTCAGTTGGTGTTAGTTAACGTATGTAATCATGAGAAAAATGAAATGTAGTTCTTTATATTAAGACTTTTTTGTTGTAGTTTCTTTTGTCAGGTCATCCATTCGTGAAGTATATTTTTTTATAATATTGAAGTAATATAAGGTAATATTGTCCACAGAAGATAAATCCTGAGTAGTCGCGCATCATGGGACACAAATGGCAGATACAAAATGTGTTTTCATGCAAATCTAATTTTGCCTTTTCTCTGTATGTTATTTGTAACTGGCTGCTTGAACTGACTCGTCGGCCGTAATCTGACCGTAGTGTTTGCTTCCCGTGCTGCAGGCTGTAAGAATGAAACCCTCCTTGCAAAACATCCTAAACACAATTGCATAATTTGGTCCTCAAGACATTCTGCAAATGTCTTCACTTTGTCATTGAAAGAAGTCAAATTCCTATTTTTGATAGTGATTGCAAAGTGTGCCGTTTTAACAACCTCTTCATCCACTGGCTGGAGAGATTAACAAAATGCTTCAAAAAAAGTAAAAATGTGCACAAAAATAGACAATTTTTATGTAATTTTAATGTTTGCAGTTACCTCATACACCGTACATTCCAAAAAGAGAAATTTGTTATACTCTACATACTACCAGACATATCACTTTACAATGTTCGTTATGGGAAATCTGTATAATCATAGATATGTATCTAAAGTGTATCTGTATAGCCATGATATCTACAAAGGATCCATGCACAATAAAAGATTTCTAATTCTTCATCATGGTTGAAGTTTGAGCATGTTTGTCTTCGGTTGGAGCACAGCTGTCTAAATGAAAGGCAGGTGCACAAAAAAAAGAACAATCTTGTCTTTTCAGTCAGACATTTTATATTCTGCAGGCTGCATTCATTTCATATACCAGAGTTTTTGTCTCACTGTTAAATGCGCGCGTTAGAACGGACTCCAAAGTTCATGCTCAATAATCCAGGTATAAAATTGACCAATGTTCAGTCAGGTCATCTGGACGGTTGTTTTCTATATATATTTTTTTTAGCTGAGATGTTTTGTCCTTCATCCAAAGGACTTCTTCGATCTCATGCACCACCAACAAACAACCGATTCTCACAAACAGCATATTCCATAGTGGGAAAACAGTTTGCTGGTGCTAAGATGGCCTCCGGGGCCTGCCCTCCCCCATCAACTCCTCTGAGACAGTCATGCCAAAGTGGTTCCAAACACCAAAGTTCATGCTCAGTAATCCAGGTATAAAATCCAACAATGTTCAGTCAGGTCTTGGGAATCAGTTGTTTTGCTGGTGGCTCCTCAGAGCGAAGAAGTCCTTTGGATGTAGGATGAAATGTCGGTAAAAAAAAAAAAAGCCCATCCAGATGACCTTACTGAACACTTGGGTTAGGATAGACTGTTTATCCAAACTTTTGTAGCTGCATAAATTACCTGGGAAACAAAGATGGACAATTAAAAAATAGGAAGAAAGTATTCCCAAAACATACTTGAAGGGGAAAAAAAATGAAATTGGGTCAAAGTAAGGAATTGATGCAATCTGTTTTGTTTCAGTATTACAGACTCTGATTATTGACTCAGACCTGATTGTTGGACTAAAATCATACAGAACGTACCTGAAATATAAACTACATGAACTTTAGAGTCAAAATACAACTTTTTCCTTCTGTCTCTTAAAGGCTGTTCAAACTTGTCACTGAACTTCATGAACAATTAGACTGCATTCAGCAATTAAATTTATACAAACCAGATTCCAAAAAAGTTGGGACACTAAACAAATTGTGAATAAAAACTGAATGCAATGATGTGGAGATGGCAAATGTCAATATTTTATTCATAATAGAACATAGATGACAGATCAAAAGTTTAATCTGAGTAAATGTAACATTTTAAAGGAAAATATGTTGATTCAAAATTTCACCGTGTCAACAAATCCCAAAAAATTTGGGACAAGTAGCAATAAGTGGCTGGAAAAAGGAAATTGAGCATATCAGAGTCAGAGAGTATTGTCATTTGCACCGCATGTAGTACATGTGATGAAAACGAAATTATGTACACAGGGTCCCAGTTACATCCAACAACAAATGCTAGAGAAAAACAGTAATAACGTCTAGGATTAACTAAGAAAAACATCAACTAGTAATACACTAAGCCCTAATGTAGTAGAAAAACATCATTATAAACAGCAGCACGAACATGAGTCTGTATGAGCAGATGGTCACAGATGAACACAGCAACAGATCAGCATGATGTGATATTTTGCAGTGTTTATTCTTATTATTTATTTATTCATGAGTCTAACAGCCTCAGGGTAGAATATAACAAACAGCTGGAAGACCAATTCACTCTAATTAGGTCAATTGACAACATGATTGGGTATAAAAAGAGCTTTTCAGAGTGTCAGTGTCTCAGAAGCCAAGATGGTAAGAGGATCACGATACCACCATTGTTGTGCAGAAAGATAGTGCAGCAATACTAGAATGGTGTTAAAATGGCAAAGACTTTTAAGTTGGGGGGTGGGGGTGAGTGGTGGCGCAGAGGTTAGAGACAGTGGGCCTGTGATCGGAAGATCGCCGGTTCAAGCCCCGGTACCGACAACATAAAAAAAAAAATGTGGGTGGAAAAGGTGAAACACTCACACCTGCCTCCACCCTCATTCACCCCACTCTGGGCCTCTGAGCAAGGCCCCTAACTCCCACCATCTGCTCCCTAAACAGGTCTCTCTTGAAAATGAATTATCGTGGCTCAATGAGACTACTTGGATAAATAAAGGGTAAATGGAGGGGAAAAAAAAGTAATCAACCGTGCATAACATCAAAAGATTCAGAGAATCTGGAACAATCGCTGTGCGTAAGGGTCAAGGCCGTAAAACTACTGGATGCTCGTGATCTCCGGGCCCTTAAACGTCACTGCACCTCAAACAGGAATGCCACTGTCAAGGAAACAACAGAATGGGCTCAGGAAACTAGAAAGCATAGTCAGTGAACACAATCCACCGTGCCATCCGCCGTTGCCAGCTGAAACTCTACAGTGCAAAGAGGAAGCCATTTCTAAGCAAGCTCCACAAGCTCAGATGTTTGCACTGGGCCAGGGGTCATTTAAAATGGAGTGTGGCAAAATGGAAGACTGTTCTGTGGTCAGATGAGTCACGAATCACGATATGTTTGTTTATTAAATTTGTTCATTTTTTTTATAAAGGAAACAATACAAGACGATCTCATAAATGATAATGTACAAAATATTTAAAAAAAATGAAATAGCAGAAAGAAGAATAAATCTTATATCTACCCCTTTTTTCAAACAATCAGATTAATCTTCAATCAGATTTGAAGTACTTTATGGAACACTGGGACGCCATGCCATCCGGACCAGAGAGGACAAGGATAGCCCAAGTTGTTATCAACGCTCTGTTCAGAAGCCTGCATCACTGATGGGGTTGCATGAGCGCTTGTGGCATGGGCAGCTTGCATGTCTGGAAAGGCACCATTAATGCAGAGAACTATGTTCAGGTTCTAGAACAACATATGCTCCCATCTAGACGTCATCTCTTTCAGGGAAGACCCTGCATTTTTCAACAAGATAATGCCAGACCACATTCTGCAGCAATCACAACATCATGGCTACGTAGGAGAAGGATCCGGGTACTGAAATGTCCAGCCTGCAGTCCAGATCTTTCACCTATAGAGAACATTTGGCGCATCATAAAGAGGAAGGTGCAACAAAGAAGGCCCAAGACGATTGAACAGTTAGAGGCCTGTATTAGACATGAATGGGAGAGCATTCCTATTTCTAAACTTGAGAAACTGGTCTCTTCTGTCCCCAGACGTCTGAGTGTTGTAAGAAGAAGGGGGGATGCCTAGCCTGGCCCTCGCCTTCCTACGCAGCTCCGCTCAATTCTATTTTCCCTTCACTGCTCCGTCTGGGACTTCTCCCATAGAGAAGGCTTTCTCCGGCAGATTTTTGACCGGACCAATCAGAGAACAGAAGGGGCGGAGTTTTTGGCCCCTAACCCACGCCCCCACCTGTTCCAGCGAGCATCCGCATGTTCTCATTCAAAGCGATGCAGGACTGTTTTATATGTGACACAAATGTATTAAATTCCCTTCTTAATCCCTTATCTGGAGTTTTCTTTTGTTTTTTTGCCAAAAGTCAAGTGATCGCTCCCTCCTCCTCTCCCTCCGCTGAGTTGAATGAGGAAATGCCTCAGGTTGTCACTCACGAGAGAATTAAACTCGGGTTTTACGTTGCCCGAGTCCCTGCAGATTTTCTGGTCTTCTGGTGTGCTGGACCAGAGCTCCATGGTTTTATTTTATTTTTTAGAACGTTTTATTAACATATAAACACAGAATATGCAGCGGCAGCGAGAGAAAATGCAGCAGGAGGCGGAGCTGATGTCAAGTTCACCAGAGCACGGGAAGCAGACCATATATGGCTCTGAGGGGGAGGGAGCAGAATGCTTTTCCCTGTTCAAAATTTTTCCAAGATCCAATGGTTTTGTTCCTCAGCAGAGGCCACGCCTCCAGCAAGAATCGGTTCTCTATCCACCTTATTCCTAGCCCCCATGATGCCTTGCGCGAATTATGTGTACGACTTCTGCCGAAAGTCAGAACCGGCACTTTTTTTACACGCTAGCAACGCGCTAACCGGTTTTCGTCAGAGGTTTTAGGTCATAAAATATGTGGGAACACAAACGATCACAACTCAAATGTGGAGATATTGTTTTACCGCTACCTACAGCTGTTGAGGGGTGGGAGGACGACTTGAAGAAGTGGCCGAAAATAACGTACACTAGCATGTTTAGCTACTAGCATACTTAGCTACTTTGTTGACAGTTGCTTCAGATGGTGAAGCGATGAGCAATCTGAAAAGCTCTGAAGCTTATTAGTATCTTCACAGTAACAAGGTTGGTCCTGTTATGTTAAGAGAGGTGGGACACATTCTTATTTACCTTAAGGCAAACATAAAGCCCAGTCTAAGCATTAAAAATCCACATCTCCAGGTCCAGCTAACAATGATGTTGCCTTGGACTTTTGAGCTGCAAGATGTTTATCTGGACACCAACTGAGCACCTGGAGCTTGACATTTCTTTTGACAAAGACTTTACTGATTCACAAATGAAGCACCTTGAGAACTTTTAATAAAATACAGTAAATGAAAACAAATAATGAAATAGACAGGAAACTATCTTTAAAAACCTGATAATGAAAAAAGTGACATTTAGATAGAAACAGTAGTTTAATCCAAAATTAACTGATATAGTGCACACAAAAAACTAACCTTGCAACTATTGTACATAACAAATGAATCATTTTAGCAAATACTTTTCTAATGTAATATAGTTAACATTGCATCCTTTAAAAAAACATGTTAAGAGTTGTGTTACGTTTACAGCAAGTACACCAGTACTGTTCATGTTTGAGAAAAATGTTTACATTTAATGTCTTCTCACTTGAAATCATTGTTCCACACTTAATCTATTGTATTGATGTTTGGGGGAATGCGTGTAAAACAATCACAAAGCCTATTTTTGTATTACAGAAAAGAGCTGTAAGAATTATCACTAGAAAACATTACCGTCATCCATCAAGTACATTATTTTATCAACTGAAGTTATTGAAGTTCCATGATTTGGTAGACTATAATATTTTATCAGTTATGTATAGGGCTCAAAATAATGCATTACCTTTAAATATCCAAATGCATTTTGTTAAAAGACAAAGTTGTTATAATCTTAAGGGGACAGAGATGTTTGTAAAACCACAATTCAGAACTAGTTTGAAGGGACGTTCTACCTCAATCCAGGGAATTAGATTATGGAATGGCTTGGAGAATGTAGTTAAAAATGCCAAGTCAATGTTTACATTTAAGAAAATGATCAAAACGAATGTGTTAAAAAATATATATGAAATAGCGTAATGTGTATTGTATTAGTTAGAAAATTAGAAAGAGTTAGTCATTTTGTACTGTTGGTTGAAGATTATTATTGTTTAATCTGATTGTTGGAAAAAAGGGGCAGATATAATAAGATTTATTCTTCTTTCTGCTACCTTTCATTTTTTTATATTTTGTACATTATCATTTATGGGATTGTCTTGTATTGTTTCTTTTGTAAAAAATAATGAACAAATTTAATAAACATAAACAAACATAAACAAATAAGATGGTATCCTTTGCGTGTGAATGCTGGAATGATTAAATTGACACCATAGCTCTTGCAGCAGGTCCCTCACTGTGAAACCACGATCACCCATCACCTGATCTCCAGCACGCAGATAGTCCAGAAACCCAGAGTTCTGTGTTATATACCTGTCACTGCATTTACCACCATAAGCATCTGAAATAAACATGATTATTCCAGAGGGAGAAACAGCCAATAAATATTTCACAGTGTTATTTGCATGTATGATTCACTTCTGGAGTCCAAGTTTTTAGCTTTCTGCAAAACATGTTGCTTTAATTGTTTCACGGGGCAACCATAGAATAAGGTCGTTGGTTTGTTCTGACATTATGTCAATCCACATTCCAACAGTCATGCTGCATGTGACTGTGGTGGTGTTGAGCAGCTCCACACTCTCGTCAAGCCCATCTGAAAGTAAAAGTACAGTATACAAACATTAGGGTTCATTTATGAACACACACACCTAGATTATATATATGTAAATAAACACACACACACACACCTATATTATATATATATATATATAAATAAACACACACACACCTATA
>JBBPBX010086661.1:0-14851 GCA_038048925.1 Garcialebias charrua
AGCTGTGAGAAATGACCTGTGTATTATTCAGTTTGCTCAGTCACTCCACAACAGACATGGACAAGACCCCTCAAAATACGACTACATGCGACAAAAGCTTCATGAAGTTGGCCGTTTGTTGATATGTCTGCGCACAAAATATGCAATACATAACCTAGAGGATGCTGTGAAACCTGCTAACTTCCAGAGAGTTGTGCAAGCAGTAAAGACTGTGTCAGGCTTTGATGAAGAAACACGTTCATACAAAAAAACAAGCCTTGCCATAAAACTGGGACATACACTGAACAAAATCTGTAACCTTGTTCATTGCCGAGCACTCATGGCAGAAGATGAACAACTGATGAAGTCGTCAGACGCATTCAAAAAACTGTGCTCATTAAAATGGTCAGAGATGGTGTCTCATAGTGCCCTTAGCACTTAAAATCATGCCAAATACAATAGGCCATTAACATTACCATTCACTGAAGATGTTAAGCTTCTGCATCAGCATCTGAATAAATCAGGAGAAAATGCCTTTAACACCTTGAAAGATGAAGCCAGCCCCCAGACTTATGCAGAACTTGCAAAAGTTACACTTGCATAGGTCATTGTGTTCAATCGTAGACGAGCAGGAGAGGTTTCAAAGATGCACCTACGAAGTTTTATGGAGCGTGACACCACCAAGCTCCATGATGATGTTGCCATGGGTTTGTCAACGGTTGAACAGAAGCTCTGCAGCCATTTCACTCGGGTTGAAATCATTGTGAAAAGAGGCCGAAAGGTTGCAGTTTTACTCGCACCAAATGTGGTGGATGCACTGACTTTATTGGCAAGTAAGAGAGAGACATGTGTTGTTTTACAAACAAACTTATTTCTATTTGCAAGACCTAAATCAATGAGTCACTACAGAGGACAGGACAGTCTGCGTGTTCATGCAAGCCAGTGTGGAGCATAGCACCCAGAGTTCCTCAGGTCAACACAACTACGGAAACATGTAGCCACGCTCTCACAAGTCTTGAACTTAAAAAACAATGAACTTGACCAGGTTGCAGACTTCTTGGGCCATGACATCCGTGTTCACAGGGAATTTTACAGATTACCAGCTCCCCCAACACAACTGGCAAAGATATCCAAGCTACAGGTTGAAAAAAATATGGAGGAACTTTTTTTTTAAATAAAGTATTTAAAAGTGTAACACAGATTTATACAATATTAATACATAATACAGAAAGGTACATACCCCAGATACTGGTAGCATACTGGTTATTTAACCAGTATGTATATTTTGTACCAGACTATTCTATAAAATGACATGTTATCTTGTACTCAATTGGTATGTACCTGGTACCTATGCAACCTGGCTTTATAATGAAATGACTAATAACCTAGTTGCCTGGTATGTACCGAGGTCTTTGTTACAATCAAAAAAATGTGTTCAATAAAAAAACAACTGGACTTTTATTTGTAGCAGAAGACGTTTCGCCCTTCATCCAAAAGGCTTTCTCAATTCTAAGAGAAGAGACCTGTCCAGGTGTCCCTGTGATGGACTGGAGACTTGTTATTATTATAACTTGTCAGTTATTATTATTATTATTATTATTATTATTATTATTATTATTATTATTATTATTATTATTATTATTATTATATTACTTAAAAATGTGTTCCTGTGATGGACTGGAGACCTGTCCAGGTGTCCCTATGATGGACTGGAGACTTGTCCACGTGTCCCTGTGATGGACTGGTGACTTGTAAATGTGTCCCTGTGATGGACTGGAGACTTGTAAATGTGTCCCTGTGATAGACTGAGACTTGTCCAGATGTCTCTGTGTCCCCCTTCAATGTAGCCAGTCCAAAGTTGGACAGATTCTGGAAAAAGCAGCAATATCTGATCCTAATATGTCAGACACAAGTTTCCCTGTTTTTCCCAGCACTTCAAAATGTTGCTTTTCTCCTGACACAAGGAATATTGGAGAAAACACATTTAAAACATAAGGCAAAGCAGTCTGCATTCTATCATGAAATCTCAAGTGGAGTTTGCTATTTATGAGACTGAGCTGAATGCAGCACCTCAGACTGAGGAAGTCTTTATTTAGGGCCTTGTCATCAAATTTATCAGTGAACTTAAAAGGTATGTGGAGCTTTATTAGTGTTAACAAAAAATACAATTTTTCCTATTTATATAACTAGGTTGAGGAATCTTAGCAAATAAATCCTTTGCAAAATATGACTTTCTTTTGGAATATCGAGGTGAACTGATCACCAAGGAGGAATGTGAGAGGAAGCAACAGGTTTGCAATGAATCGATGAAAGTGTTTTTGTTTGAATTGTACTTTGATGTAAAAACTGTAAAAAAAACTTTGTCGAGGAAGTCTTCTTTTATAAGACTGAGCTGAACATAGCATGTAAGACTGAGGAAGTCATTCGTCCGAAACACGTCTTCAGTCTGAGGTGCTGCATTCAGCTCAGTCTTATAAATAACACCCTCTCACAGTGGATCAACCAGTTTGCAGGTCCTCCTTGATCATGAGAGCAGCTGGTTTTGGCTGTTCAGCAAACTCGTTGATCCACTGTGAGAGGGTGCTATTTATAAGACTGAGCTGAATGCAGTACCTCAGACTGAGGAAGTATTTATTTATAAGACTGAGCTGAGTACAGCATCCAAGACTGTGGAAGTCATTTGTCCGAAAGGTTTCCTCAATCTGAGATGTTGCATTCAGCTCAGTCTTATAAATAGCACCCTCTCACAGTGGATCAACCAATTTGCTGATGACAGCCAAAACCAGCTGCTCTCATGATCAAGGAGGACCTGCAAACTGGTTGATCCACTGTGAGAGGGTGCTATTTATGAGACTAAGCTGAATGCAGCACCTCACACTGAGGAAATCTTTATTTATAATACTGAGTTGAATACATTATCTCCAGACTTGGACAAAAGACTAAACATTTCCAGTTTTTTTTTTTGCTTTTCTTTGTGTTGTTTTTTTGAATGTCCTGAGGACCAGACTTAGCTTTTTTGATTATTCTACTAGAATTATTGAGCATTCATCAGGGTATTTTAATTTTAGTATGTGTCTTGTTCAACAAGCTTTCTAGTGTTTTATGTTTTCATGTAACAAATGTGATGCCCTGTGATAAACTTGCGAACCGTGAAAGGTGCACCCCGCCCCTTGCCCTATGATTGCTGGATATGGGCACCGGCGACCCCCGTGACCCAAAATGGAAGAAACGGGTAAAGATAATGGATGGATGTAGAAAATGGGCAATGTTTAGGCTGATGGTCCTCCTTGATCATGTGAGCAGCTGGTTTTGGCTGTCATCAGGAAGTCTTTATTTATAAGACTCAGCTGAATACAACATCTCAGACTAAGGAAGTCTTTATAAGACTGAGCTGAATACAGCATCTCAGACTGAGGATGTCTTTCGTCACTCGTAAGTTAGGGATAACCTGTACTTTACAGTGGGTTGTGGTGAACCGTGTAAAAAAAGTACAATTTTGTTTTAGAAATATGTACAAGTTTATAATGTTAATGTTTTATAATATGTAAATATGTCATCTCAGACTGAGGAACTCTTTCATCGCTCGTAAGTCGGGGATCACCTGTACTTTACAGTGGGTTGTGGTGAACCGTGTAAAAAAAGTACAATTTTGTTTTAGAAATATGTACAAGTTTGTAATGTTAATGTTTTATAATATGTAAATATGTCATCTCAGACTGAGGAACTCTTTCGTCGCTCGTAAGTCGGGGATCACCTGTACTTTACAGTGGGTTGTGGTGAACCCTGTAAAAAAAGTACAATTTTGTTTTAGAAATATGTACAAGTTTGTAATGTTAATGTTTTATAATATGTAAATATGTCATCTCAGAAGTCTTTCATCGCTCATAAGTCAGGGATCACCTGTACTTTACATTGGGTTGTGATTAACCCTGCAGAAAAAGTAAAATTTTGTTTTAGAAATATGTACAAGTTTGTAATGTTAATGTTTTATAAAATGTAAATATGTCATCTCAGACTGAGGAACTCTTTCGTCGCTCGTAAGTCGGGGATCCCCTGTACTTTACATTAGGTTGTGATTAACCCTGCAGAAAAAGTAAAATTTTGTTTTAGAAATATGTATATAATGTTAATATGTTTTATAATAATGTAAATATGTCAACAGAATTTAAGTTTTTATTTTATTTTATTTGAAACATTTAAGTTTTATTTTATTTTAAACATTTGAAGATTTGTTAGTGAATATAAATAAAGTATGTGCCTAATTTGTTTAATAAAATCAGTTCAAAAAACTGTTCTCCTAATGCAGTGTCCTGTCACATTTGTGTGTTTTATGTTAATTTTATGTTAAGTAGGCGGAGTTTAAATGTCCCTTTAAAGACCCCATAATGCATGTTTGTCCTCCTGTCACATTTGTGTGTTTTATGTTAATTTTATGTTAAGTAGGCGGAGTTTAAATGTCCCTTTAAAGACCCCATAATGCATGTTTGTCCTCATAAACCACATTTTTTGACGTCCTTGTAAACCACACTGGAGTCTGGGTGGTAAAACGTGCTGTGAAGCTCCTATCGGAAAGCTAAAGTGACCCAAATTTTTTTCAAAATTTTTAGAGTGCTCTGAGCTTGGTCCCAGGTCGCTAGGACCTCGGGAAGGGGTAGACCCCGTATTACACCTTCGGGCGGGTTTGGCGAAAAAGTCCGGCTAAACCACATTGACAAACCTGTGTGTGTGTGTGTGTGTGTGTGTGTGTGTGTGTGTGTGTGTGTGTGTGTGTGTGTGTGTGTGTGTGTGGAGTGGGTATCCCGACTGACTGCTGGCGGTGTGTCCCTCCCCTGCCCGGCCGCTGCTATTGAAACCTCCACTGGGTTGGTTTAAAAAAGAAAAGAAAGAAACTGGTGGAACTTCTTGCTGTTGTTCCTCCCTGCACAGAATCAGCTCACAATGATAAAACAAGGAGCAGGATGAATAGGTTACTTTCTTAAAATGTACTGCGCTGCGCAAATATATATTTATGCGCAGTTTGGGGATCCCCTCCTCAGATCCGAACTGTTTCCTCTGATGCTCCCAGGAAATGAGAGGTTTGCTCAGCAGAGTCACGCAACCCTGCGGGCTCTGCGCAGCGTGCGGGCAAGTTTGATCTGATACCTGGTGGGTGTGCAAACACATGACACACTGCAGCTCCAACTTTACTGAACAACTGGAAAGTCCCAGAGAGGCACTTCATGGTATTGTTGGCTATGCTTGTGTTGGGAACAAAGGAGGGCAGACATTTATTCAAGATAAGAGATATTACCCGTCTTCAAACTGAACTTCCCCTCCAACCTCTGAAAGTTATGGTTTAGGGGTGAGGAATTTGGATTTAGAGTAGGCCTAGGCTTTTAGCTTTTCTTCGTGAGATCCTGCAGGTTGCACTTTCTGCTTCCTGCACGATCTCAAAGGACATGTTCACCTACAAGTTAAACCAGTCAAACCAGGCTCACCATTAAGCTTTTATTGGCTACAGTATAATTATTTGCATGATCACAAGTGACAAGACATGCTCCTTTCATGACTATTAAAAAAGGAGTGGAAAATGTGTAAATGACTGTTGTCAGAGGGGATAAACAAAATGTCACAGTGTCATTCTGATGTTGTTCAATATAAATAGAGTTTAAGCTGTCTATAATCAGCACAGACCGGTTAGGAAGCAGACAGAGCGGGGCATCATAATACTGTTAGTACCACAGCGACATCTAGCGTTTAGAAGTGTAATGTCAATGTATGTTGCTTTACAAAAAAGATGTTTCAATGTATTAAAAAAAGAGAAGAAGAAAAAGCCCAACGTTTTCTTAAAAAACATAAAGTTTTATTACTATTAAAACAAACTTCCACAGATTTATACCATTTATTCTAAACTACTTTCAGCACATGGATTTGAGTTATGTAGTCACATGGGACCTGAAAATGTGCTGCTCTCTTGCATTTATGAGGACCATAAAAAGTAGTCCTTTGTGATTTCAGCATTCTTGAGCCCTAAACAGAGGCCGGTCTGAGCAGTGCTATGTTGTGAAACTGAATCTGCTCTGGGGATATGTATATTCACAAGAACTCAGATATTCACACAAATACAGACACACACACACACGCACACATGCACACACACACACACATGCACACGCACACATGCACTCAACTACATGCCAGAATCTTGAAAATATATCCACACCAGGGAGAGTTTATATTGCATATGGAGGAAGCCAGGAAAGAAGATATCTTCTTTTCCTAAACACTGAAAAAAAAAAAGTTTTTACTGATTTATAGAAAGTTTTGTGCACCAATTTCATTCAGTTGATTTATATAACGGGTTATAACCAGTGGTATCCGGGAACACTCATTTTGACCGCTCGGATCCGGCAACTCAAATCTCCGCCCCCAATAGTCCAACGTCATCTCGCATTTTTATTTTGATTATTTATTAAAAATACAACAAGGGGAGACGTTGCCCAGTCTGTGGAGTGGATGTTCCAGTCACACCACGTGCATTAGCTCACGCACACGCTTCTGCCCAGCAGAGGCGTGGATTGCCTGTCCCACTGGGACTGTCTTCAGCCACCTTCAGCTGTGCACCCCCTTTTACGGCCAGTGAGCTTGTATGTTTTTATATTCATTATAAAAACCCTTCTGTATAGTTGCAGCTTCCTGCCTGCTGGCTGCACTGTGGGAACTGGATGCAGCCCTCCTCCTGTGCCACTTCCTGTCTGAGGCCTACAGCAGATCTGATTGGATCACCACTTGATGGCTCCACCAACCCCTGAAGAGGCTTCCCTATTCAAATCTCAACTTCCTCTGCAAAGGGGTGGCTGTTCCTCTGTTTTGAACAGTTCACCATGCTGTGTTGACTGGTTGCTTTTAGATCAAGCTTTGTAGCTTTTGGTAGGCTGAATAGCTTTCAGAGTTGTGATAGTTCTGGTGTTGGTTTGTGTTTTTAGAAGTATTTTGTGTTTGTTTTCCCTCTAATACTTGTGTGACATGTGGCCGCATGTCTTGGACACTCGGGTGAAGAGAGGGGCGGAGCTGTCCACTGACCACTACCTGGTGGTGAGTTGGCTCCGATGGTGGGGGAGGATGCCGGTCAGACCTGGCAGACCCAAACGTATTGTGAGGGTCTGCTGGGAACGTCTGGCAGAGTCTCCCGTAAGACGGAGCTTTAACTCCCACCTCCGGGAGAGCTTTGAACACGTTCCGAGGGAGGCGGGGGACATGGAGTCCGAGTGGGCCGTGTTCCGCGCCTCTATTGTCGAGGCAGCTTATCGGAGCTGTGGCCGCAAGGTTGTTGGTGCCTGTCGTGGTGGCAACCCTCGAACCCGGTGGTGGACACCGGCAGTGAGGGATGCTGTCAGGCTGAAGAAGGAGTCCTATTGGGCCTTTTTGGCTTGTGGGACCCCGGAAGCAGCTGATAGGTACCGGCAGTCCAAGCGGCATGCGGCTCGGGTGGTTGCTGAGGCAAAAACTCGGGCGTGGGAGGAGTTCGGAGAGGCCATGGAGAATGACTTCCGTACGGCTTCGAGGCGATTCTGGTCCACCATCCGGCGTCTCAGGGGGGGAAAGAGGTACGCGACCAACACCATTTATGGTGGGGGTGGCGTGCTGCTGACCTCAACTCGGGATGTTGTGAGTCGGTGGGCGGAATACTTCGAAGACCTCCTCAATCCTACTGGCACGTCTTCCACTGAGGAAGCAGAGCCTGGGGACTTTGGGTCGGGTTCTCCGATCTCTGGTGCTGAGGTCGCCGAGGTGGTTAAAAAGCTCTGCGGTGGCAAGGCTCCGGGGGTGGATGAGATTCGCCCGGAGTTCCTTAGGGCTCTGGATGTTGTAGGGTTGTGTTGGCTTACGCGACTCTGCAATATCGCGTGGACATCGGGGGCAGTTCCCTTGGATTGGCAGACTGGGGTGGTGGTTCCCCTATTCAAAAAGGGGGACCGTAGGGTGTGTTCCAACTATAGGGGGATCACACTCTTAAGCCTCCCTGGTAAGGTCTATTCAGGGGTTCTGGAGAGGAGGGTCCGTCGGATAGTCGAACCTCGGATTCAGGAGGAGCAGTGTGGTTTTCGTCCTGGTCGTGGAACACTGGACCAGCTCTACACCCTCAGCAGGGTCCTGGAGGGTGCGTGGGAGTTTGCCCAACCAGTTTACATGTGCTTTGTGGACTTGGAGAAGGCATTCGACCGCGTCCCTCGGGGGGTTCTGTGGGGGGTACTCCGGGAGTATGGGGTACCAGGCCCTTTGATAAGGGCTGTTAGGTCCCTGT
Source organism: Garcialebias charrua (assembly GCA_038048925.1). NCBI lineage: Eukaryota > Metazoa > Chordata > Actinopteri > Cyprinodontiformes > Rivulidae > Garcialebias > Garcialebias charrua. Next base: position 8,264 of record JBBPBX010086661.1, read on the forward strand.
ACGACCGGTGTCAGAGCTTGGTCCGCATTGCCGGCAGTAAGTCAGGCTCGTTTCCGGTGAGAGTTGGACTCCGCCAAGGTTGCCCTTTGTCACCGATTCTGTTCATAACTTTTATGGACAGAATTTCTAGGCGCAGCCAAGGTGTTGAGAGGATCCGTTTTGGTGACCTTAGAATCGCTTCTCTGTTTTTTGCAGATGATGTGGTCCTACTGGCTTCATCAGTTCGTGATTTACAACTTTCACTGGAGCGGTTTGCAGCCGAGTGTGATGCGGCCGGGATGAGGATCAGTTCCTCCAAATCCGAGGCCATGGTCTTGAGCCGGAAAAGGGTAGCATGCCCTCTCCGGGTCGGGGAGGAGGTCCTGCCCCAAGTGGAGGAGTTTAAGTATCTCGGGATCTTGTTCACGAATGAGGGAAAACTGGAGCGTGAGATCGATAGGCGGATAGGTGCAGCGTCCGCAGTGAAGCGGGCGCTGTACCGGTCTGTCGTGGTGAAGAGAGAGCTGAGTCAAAAGGCAAAGCTCTCAATTTACCGATCGATCTACGTTCCCACCCTCATCTATGGTCATGAGCTTTGGGTTATGACCGAAAGAACAAGATCTCGGATACAAGCGGCTGAAATGAGTTTTCTCCGCAGGGTGTCTGGACTCTCCCTTAGAGATAGGGTGAGAAGCTCAGTCATCCGGGAGGGACTCGGAGTAGAGCCGCTGCTTCTCCACATCGAGAGGAGCCAGTTGAGGTGGCTCGGGCATCTGGTTAGGATGCCTCCTGGACGCCTCCCTGGTGAGGTGTTCCGGGCATGTCCCACCGGGAGGAGACCCAGAGGAAAGGCTCGGATATAGTCGCGCTTTGGTCCGCAAGCTGGAGCGCACGTGCTGCGCGCGCACTGTGCATGCGTTTATGGTGTGGCACGGCAGCGCTTGGCAATGTGCTGTTCTTTTACTGACCAGCAGGTGGCAGTACCCTCTAAAACCTGTGCATATAATAATAATAATAATAATAATAATAATAATAATAATAATAATAATAATAATGTCTATTCCTGTCATCTGCGTATGTTCCCATACACAGACGAAATTCGTCTCTGCATTTAACCCAACCACCTACCAGGTGGTGCAGTGAGCAGCCCGAAAGCGCTCGGGGAGCTGGAGAAATAGGTGTGCACTCATAGACACCCCAAGCTGGGTAGTGGCCGGGGCGCGAACCCGCGACCTTCGGATCCGTAGTCAAAAGCCCTGCCACTAGACCATCTTGGCTCCATATGTTGCAAGAAAGGGTGTAGAAGAAGAAATCTACCGTAGAAGAAGAACTGTTTGAAATCACACAACAAAAAGAAATAGCTTTCTGCTCGCGTGCTGAACTGTTGTCTTTATTTGCGGCTTTAATGCATGGAGTCAGCGGAGGAGAAAGCGATCACGTGACTTTTGGCGAAAAAACAAAAGAAAAGTCCGACTCCAGATCAGGAATGAAGGAGAATTTAATACATTTTGTGTCACAAAACATTCCTCCATGCCTCGCGACGCCGTTTCCACGACCACAGCGGCGCAGACAGCTGCAGAATCTGGCGTGAAGGCTGTCGGTGAGGTCCACACCCACCTGTCAATCAATTTGGCGCGCGCGCTAGGCTTGCGGAGCTTCAAAATCTGGGAGGTGCACGACCACGCGCGAAACCAACGCGCTGGCCAAAGCGCGGGGGCGGGGACTTCGCGATTAAGTCACTTTGGCCGCGCGCCCTATGTGACGCGTCAACTATATCCTAGGCTGAAGACCCAGGATACGCTGGAGGGACTATGTTTCTCGGCTGGCCTGGGAACGCCTTGGGATTCCCCCGGAGGAGCTGCTCCAAGTGGCTGGGGAGAGGGAAGTCTGGGCCTCCCTACTTAGGCTGCTACCCCAGCGACCCGACCCCGGATAAGCGGAAGAAGATGGATGGATGGATGGACTTGTGTTTTTGATTTTCAGCCCTACCCTGACTTTTGTATGTGGGAGCAAGTGGCTCCTCTTTAAGTTAGGACCAACTTTTGTTTTTGAATGAAACTTGTTTCATTATTGTAGTTACCTTTTTTTGTGTGTCACACTCACAGATCAGGAATGAAGGAGAATTTAATACATTTTGTGTCACAAAACATTCCTCCATGCCTCGCGACGCCATTTCCACGACCACAGCGGCGCAGACAGCTGCAGAATCTGGCGTGAAGGCTGTCGGTGAGGTCCACACCCACCTGTCAATCAATTTGGCGCGCGCGCTAGGCTTGCGGAGCTTCAAAATCTGGGAGGTGCACGACCACGCGCGAAACCAACGCGCTGGCCAAAGCGCGGGGGCGGGGACTTCGCGATTAAGTCACTTTGGCCGCGCGCCCTATGTGACGCGTCAACTATATCCTAGGCTGAAGACCCAGGATACGCTGGAGGGACTATGTTTCTCGGCTGGCCTGGGAACGCCTTGGGATTCCCCCGGAGGAGCTGCTCCAAGTGGCTGGGGAGAGGGAAGTCTGGGCCTCCCTACTTAGGCTGCTACCCCAGCGACCCGACCCCGGATAAGCGGAAGAAGATGGATGGATGGATGGACTTGTGTTTTTGATTTTCAGCCCTACCCTGACTTTTGTATGTGGGAGCAAGTGGCTCCTCTTTAAGTTAGGACCAACTTTTGTTTTTGAATGAAACTTGTTTCATTATTGTAGTTACCTTTTTTTGTGTGTCACACTCCTGTTTGGAGTTCATGTTCCTTGTTACCTGTACTCTTTTATCCAACTCTAAACCGAACAAGAATAAACACTTTTTCTTATCGAAAACAGTCTGGGATTATTAAATGTCACGTCTTTACTCCTTTGGCCGAGCCGGGACGTAACAGCCCTGCAGACAGTGGTTTTATGCACTGCATCTCCAGACAGCTCTGCAGGACGTGCGCACAACTGCTGTGTCTGAACTCCTACATACACAGTCAGGGCCGGATTTAGAAGGATGGGGGCCCCTGGGCTTGAGTCAATATGGGGGCCCATATATACCATATTTTCCGCCCGAAAAGTTGCTCCGCTCCATAAGTCGCAGGACATGAAAATTAGTTGTGTTTTTTTTAAAAGTGTGACTTATAGACCGGAAAATACGGTATTTTTTAAATTTTATTTTTTTTGTTTTGGTTCAGATGATGAGCAGAAAATGACTGAATAGTAAGTTTTCACATCTTACAACTTTAATATGCCAGTTGTCACAAACTACAAACAACCCTGAACTGGTTTCTAGAAAGACAAAACCACATGTTAGGGTTTGAAACTAGAATATGATGCTTGCATCACAAAATAAAATCACTGAATAGCTATTGTTGCCTGGACTTCAACACAAACTATAAAACAGATTGAGTGCAAGAAAGTGACCCAGGTATGTCCAAAGTGCTGCCCTCTGAAGGATTTTTTTTACAGCCCCCTGTTCTCAATAAAAGCAGAGGTGGGTGCAGTGCAGATGAACAATTTTCATCTTCCAGACCAAGTTTATTTTACAGATAACATCTTTAAAATATGAAGAACAAAATACAGATTTCCATTTAAACTCATGCATTCATCTTATTTGAAGGAACTAGAACCACAAACATCAACCTACATTTACTCAAACGCAAACCATGTAACCCAAATAAGAAAACAATACTCAACCCCGAAAATTTAGCAACTTTGAGCCTGTCTTATAATGCAGACATGCACTGCCCTAACCAGTAACACCAAGCCTTTTCAGTAATGAGTGAAAGGGTTATCAGACATTTAAGCCTTATTTTGACATGACATTTGAAAAGATGTCCACTTTTCTGGATTTTTTTTGCTACAAATTCCTTAACAAGATCACTTAAGTCCAGCTTTCTCACTAGATAACTCTCAATAGACATGAGAGTCAAATGGTTGTCTTTCCTGTCCCATTGTGGATCTGAGTCTATTTTTAACTATTTTAAGCTTGGAGAATGATCGCTCACCACTTGCATTTGTGACAGGAAATGTCAGGTAAAGCCTGAATGCAATATCCACATTTGGGAAGATGTCCTGCAGTTTCTTTTACCTAATGAATTGTAAAAGCAATGGAGCAGATGTGATGCCTTTATCACAAATAAAATCTTTAAACTGGACAATTTCCTCCACAAAGTCCATCTCCAAGTCAGCTGAATATTTACTTTGGAGATGAGATGCTTTGTAGCTCTTGAACAGTAACACCAGAAAAATTGTTCAGGAAGCCAAAAATGGTGTTGAGGTTATCATATGCAGCACACCTGCATTTCCATATTTTTCTATGTGAGACTTCAGAAAAGGATCAAACTCACTGATTAACTGCAGTATTCCCAGATAATTCCCATTATCAGTTCAGCCAAATATGTCACTGTTTCCTCTAAGAGCCAGTCCTCTGTCAGCTAAAAACTTCACAACAAACTTGACAACAGACACAACTCTTCTCAACACTTCAGTCCAATACTCAGATTCAAATTGTTTCTGCAGTTCTGTGTCTATCAGCTGGCTGATGCAAGTGAAACATATTTCAGCATTGCTTTTCTATGATGTTCGCTGTTTTTGTGTTCTTTCATGCAGTTGCGTGCTTCCAGTCACAGAAACCAGTTTCAAAGCTTGACTGACTATTAGCATCGCTGAAAATGCGGCATGCAAAACAAAACGAGCTTGTAACTGTGATAAGTTGGGAATGTTACGCACGTGGGACTCGCCCTGTATGGTGTGGAGAAGCTGACAGTGTGACTGAGCAGAGGATGGAAACAGCCCCGTACGAGCGCGCGCGGCGGAGCGGCTTCTCCTGCAGGCTGCCTGCTCCTCTGACTGAAGTCCAACTAACGTGCCCACTGTTTGCCATTTCCAGCTCCGGTGGATGCAGAGTAGAGCAGCCACACTCACCCGCTGTCGTATTTATTTCCTGTTGTCCGCCATTGTAAAAAAAAATTTGACCAGCGTGAAATGACGCCCCCTCCCCCCCCATGTGTATGATGAGTTAAAACTGGACCAATAATAAGCAATCATTTAAGATGGACGTTTGACAGAACAAATTAGAACATTTTTCAACGGCGCTGACAAAATCATCTTGTCATTGGTTAAATTCTGACACTATCCGTTCACAAAAAAAAAAAACTTATGGGGCGCCTTGGGGGCCCCCAAAATTCCGGGGCCCCGGGCTGAAGCCCCTGTAAGCCTGTGCGAAAATCCTGGCTTGTACACAGTGCATAACATTTCAGACATAATAAATAAGCTTACAGTAAATAAATAGATATGAGTGAAATGTTTGATGTGTAGTATTCACATTACATCACATGTGTTCTTTCATGCAGTTGCGTGCTTCCAGTCACAGAAACCAGTTTCAGGCGAGCTTTGCGTGATGACACTAATTTGTCAAAATAACACCAATCAAAATGTTGAAGACTGTCCAATTTATTATCTAAAATAAATGGATGGATGGATTGTCCTTAGCTGGACAACAGAGAATTGTCCTTAGCTGGACAACAGAGAATTGAAGCACCTGAAGACAGTGGTAGAGTTGCATTCTGGCCTAAAAAATCTGATCCGACCCGGCCCCAGCCTGCAGGCATAATTTCCGAACGCCACCTGACTTGACGAATTAACAGTAATAGACCTTTTACCAGTTGACGTCATCACGCAAAGCTCGCCTGAAACGAGCGTTCTGATTGGACGGCAAAATGCCGCGGCGAATCGAAAACGGAAGTTGGGGCTAGTAGGAAGGAGCCGAGGAGCTTCGTAATGATAGCGAGTTGTAATTTAGAAGCTTGTTTTCTTAAAATAGTGAACAACCACTGGTCAAAATGCCTGAACATTGTGCCGCGGATACGAGAGGAGGTGATTGTGTGCGCTGATGGAAAATGGGGAAATCCTTCAGGCTTTTTGCGAATGTCCAGCAGGGTGAGTCGTTGTGTGTCGTTGTCAACAACCTTTATATCCAAGCGTCAGAAATAAATGTTTTAAATTTCTCACACCAATACTTCTGATATTTAGACTGATTTGGTTATTGTTACAGGTTTAACATCTTCTGTTAGCTGCTATAACTAGCGCCATGTCTTCATAAGAGCCGTCAGTATTAGCACAGTATGTAAACAAAAACATGACGTTTGAGTCAGTCACACAAATGTTCACAGCGTCCTTATTTCTTATTTGATTTCTGTAAACTATGTCTTAAATACAACCTGAGACAATTGGTGATGTGATGTGAAAAATAAGAACTATCCCAAGAGATACATTTATTAGCTTTCCTGGGAAAATTTAATTATCTTTGATGACGTATTTACTATTGCGCTTTTGACACGCTGTTTATACAGCTTACACTTTATTAGACGTAAAGTTAAATGTGTGAAAATCTTAAATATATTACAAACAATATATTTTGCATGTGAATTCCATAATGACACATACAATATGGTTGTGTTTGTGATTGTTTTTACAGAGACAAGGAGGTGGCTGCAACCATGCTGGAAATACATTCTAAACCAACCTGCACCCAGTCACCTTGTACATGGAAGAGACAGCCCAAAAACGAACTGCACCTGCTACTTGGATGAGCTGCAAGTTTTAAAGTGAGTTTAATCAGTGTTCCTGAAGAAATTTT
>JBBPBX010086662.1:0-14851 GCA_038048925.1 Garcialebias charrua
AAATTACAGAAATACTCTGGCCACAATATTACTTTTATTTTGTAGGTTTATGCAAATGATTGTGATCAGGCTCATTTGCTGGTGAATTGTAAATAGCATGTTGATAGTAGTATATTTTATGAAATATTTCATACTAACATACATTAAATGAATAAATTAAATAATATACCGGTAATTGTTTATGTAACAGGCTAAATCCTGCCGAATGTGCTTTCCTGACTGAATATGTTGCGACCATGAGCCCGGTTGCCAAGGCCCTCAACATAATGCAGGCAGAAGCAGACGTCCATTGCTGGGTTGCAATCACGTGACCCGGAAGTGGCGCGAAATTCAGATGCGGGGCAGGAAGTGATTTTCCCCAGTTCAAAACACAGCAGAATGGATTACAGCAAGTATGCCAAAGCCCTAAATAAACTGGCGAGGACGAGTTTTGGGTTAACCATTTAGGATCAAAAGAAGCTTTAAATGGTTGTCGACTTGTTTCTGCCCGGGTGAGTAGTGAGATGTATTATTTATTTAGTAATTAGCCTATGCTAACTACGCTATCGCTAATGCTAACAACAAGTTTAGTTAGCCCCCTGTTATTTCTATGTGCGTGGATCTACTTAAAAATAATATATTTAGCTTCTGTAAAGCCAAATTCGTGCTGGAGTTGTATGTGTTAACGTTGAGTCATATGCATTTCTACACTGTAGGTCAGAGATCTACAGTAACTCCATTAAAAAGGTAAGTTAATGTACTGAAAATATTATGATTTTTTTTGTTTTGATAATACAGTATCATCAAGGTGATCGTATCTTCTTTGTAACTTCAGATACTAGCTGGTTAAACTCAAGGTGGCCATACATGGGAGCCTCACCAGATGGAGTCGTTTCATGTGACTGTCATGGAGCCAGGGTGTGTGAAATCAAGGTAAAATTTATTTCTCAAAAGGTTTGGACTACTGCACTGCAGACTTAGCTTTTTTAGATTTTTCTACCTGGATTATTGAGCATGCATTAGGGTACTGCACTGCAGACTTTGCGCACCTCACAGTATGAATGTTACAACTATAATTTTTTACTCAAATCTTTGTTGTTTGCATATTTCACAGCATGTAGCCGTAGTTTTGGGGATGGTCTTGCAGTTTGTGGGATGTTGCCTTGTTTCCAGTTAAAAAATGTGTGACCTTTCCATCACCTTTTAAAACTTAGTCCAGATTAATACATTCTTACCTGTGGAACACACCTGGTTGACAGAGACATAAATATAGTCTCATTTTCTAACATTGGTGTTGGATAGTGAAATGAGTGAAACACAATCTTTAAAAAAGTATCATATTGAAATGTTTTGGAGACTACCGTATTTATTTTTTATGTCTAAGTTTCATTGTCTTGTCCTTCAGTGCCCACAGAGCAAACAGCATGAAGTCGGTCTGAGGATGTGTGCTGGACAGCCTGGTTTTTGTCTCGTCGTCTCGTCAAGGTTGGAGATTCTGTACAACTGGATAGGAACCATCCTTATTACCATCAGCTCCAGGATCAGATTCACATTGTGGATGTACAATATTGTGATTTTGTAGTATGGAGTGAAAATGATATTTATGTGGAAAGAATTCTGCCAGATGACCAGCTGTGGGAAACAGCAGTTCCCAAAATTCAGCACTATTTTACACATTGCATCCTACCTGAAATCCTGGGACAGAAATCCACACGTGACTAACCAATCTAAGAATCAAGAATGTTATTTGGAGTAGTTGATGAAAGGAGTTTGAAAAGTTTATACAAATTTAAACAGTTGCTCTTTTTTTCCCCAAAAACATTTGTCACTACCATAACATGTTTCAGCTACACCTGTAGCAAGCACTCTGCAGAAGGGTCATGTGATGTTGTTACATGTCATGACAGCTGTTTTTTATTTACAATAATCTTAATTGAAAAGTTAAGTATGTTAAATCAAATGATATATTTAAATCAATATGAGATTAGCTTGTGAATTTCAAAGGTGTTCTAATATGTTAAATAACAGCACATACAAATGTCATATGTCACAAATGTTGCAAAATGAGTCTACTTCAGAAAAATGTTTTTATTTCAATAGCAAAACTCATGTCATTTTAACTGACCAATATTCACAAAGATTGGTTATGGAGTTCATTGAATAAATTAAAAATATTCAACCTTATTGGGTAAATTTTTTTTTGTCTTCATGAACAATTAACATGTACAAATATGGTCTGTAACAGTATTAGTGATTTAATTTACTTTTGATTTACTTTAAATGATAAATACATGTATAATCATTTAAACTTAAAATATTTATATAAATATAGTTGATTGAATTACTTGTCGCTCAGGCCACTCTATTAAGAATTGTAATCTTTCATGGAGAACATGAATCGTTCTAAAACAAATTCGAGACACAGTGGCTTTTGACACATTAAATCTATAGGCAAGGTCTTGAAGCTGCAGATGTAATCTGAGATGCATAAGTATCATAATAAATTGCTCAAATTTGGAGAGTGCTGACAGTGATGACATGCTGATGTATAAGGTTCACAGAGCTGAAAAATTTGCATCAAAACTAAAAAGTTGGGCAGTCCCGTATAAAACTTTGTTTTATCGTTGTTCTGGAAGGTTTCAGGAGTAAATTTAGTCACTGAGACTTTTTCCTTAAGGTCGCAGATCTCAGTTGTGTAGCCTTTCACTGCATCCTCCAGCTTTGTGAGGTCAACCATGCTTAGATCCGTCTGGCATTCTGCATCTGCAAATATTTAATTATTAAAAATTACGTTCAGAAATTCTATAAATAAATAAATAGTATTTTTATTTATTATTATTTTACCTTTGAATCGTTCGTTTTCAGGGGCTGGTAAGCTTTCTTCACAGAGCTCATCTTCCAGACTGTTGGCCTCCTCAGTGCAGAGAAGCTTCCAGGCCTTAGCTCTTTCCCTGCGCCGGAGGGATGCTTCTGTTTGTGGCCACTCGTTACTTCTTTGGTACCCCAGGTTAACAGTGGGGGCCCAGTCTTGGGAATGTACATCACCTGCTGCACTCGGACAACCTAAATATAAGACACCACTTTAAAGTAAAACACGTAAATGCCTTTCCTAGCACTAAGCTAACCGCTAACAACATTAGCATTCTAATCGGATTTTTTCTGGGAACAACCAAGTGTTGAACCACTACACAAGCTAGGGCATAACATATCTTACCTGTCTTTCTAGTTACTGTCCAATAAAATATCTGAAAATATGATTTAAACGATACGACCCTTACCTGTAACAAAGTGGTCGCTGCAGACTCTCGTCAGTTTCTGCACCTCCTGTTTTTAGCCGTAGGTTGTAATCCACGTTTGTCGTCTTTTTTCTGTAAGTTTTTTTAAATTAATCCCCTTGTAGCATACTACTTTCGGAACACGAAAATAACTTTTATCTATCTCTCGATTAGAGCGGTTGCAACAACCGTAAACGGCACAGAATTTAGGCATGTTGATGCTGAATCAGCAACAGAAGGAAACGGCTGCGTTTACTTCTTGCCCCGCATCTGCATTCTGTGACGTCACTGCTACGTCATCTGAAACCCAGCAATATGGGGTGGCTGGTGCCCACCATAACCCTCCTGACTGTGAAGCTCGACCGCCTACGACTCTCCTCTAAGTTCTGCCAGCCACTGATCGATGCCCTACATGGAGGAATCCAGCAGCGCTTTGGACCTATGCTTGCTGACCCTGAACTTGTTGCTGCAGCAATTCTTCTTCCAAAGTTTCGTACTTCCTGGACAAGTGATGAACACAAGCTGAAACTGGGTAAATCATTTAAACTGTTCCTCACATTGCCATCTTTTTATAAATTATAAATGCTGTAGTGTTTTCTAATGCAAAGAACAGCTCATGATCATCATAAAATGTTTTAAAGCAAAAACTGAATGCATTGCACAGTGTACAGCAGTGTAATCTAATGAAATTATTAGCTGTCTCCACATCCCCATCTGTTTTTCTTATTCCACTGAGGAGCTAGCCTGGTTGAAACCATACCCTGTCTTTCACTTCGCTTCAGACAAGGGTCTGGGACCTGTCCATTGACAAACGATTCTTGCTGGAGGCGTGGGCTCTACTGATGGCTGCTCCCCTAAGGTCTTCTGAACTTGACTTCAGCTCCGCCTCCTGCTGAATTTTCTCTCGCTCCGTTGTATATTCTGTGTTTATAATATATGATAATAAAACGTCCTAATAAAATAAAACCATGGAGCGCTGGTCCAACACACCAGAAGACCAGGAAATCTGATGGGACTCGGGCAGCAACTTAAAACCTGACTTTAATTCTCTCGTGACAACCTGAGACGTTTCCTTGTTCAGCGGAGGGAGAGGAGGAGGAGGGAGCGAACACTTGACTTTTGGGAAAAAAACAAAAGAAAACTCAAGATAAGGGATTAAGAAGGGGAAATTAATAAATTTGTGTCACATATAAAACAGTCATGCATCGCTTTGAATGAGAACATGCGGCTGCGAGCTGGGACAGGTGGGGGCATTTCCGTGTTCAGCGGAGGGAGAGGAGGAGAAGGAGGAGGAGGAGGGAGCGAACACTTGACTTTTGGCCAAAAAAACAAAAGAAAACTCCAGATAAGGGATTAAGAAGGGGAAATTAATACATTTTGTGTCATTTATACAACAGTCCTCGATGCAGGACTCCTGCATCGCTTTGAATGAGAACATGCGCTGCGAGCTGGCTGCGCTGGGACAGGTGGGGGCGTAGGTTAGGGGCCAAAAACTCCGCCCCTTCTGTTCTCTGATTGGTCCGAACAAAAATCTACCGGAGAAATCCTTGTGGATGAGAGAAGTCCCAGACTGTGCAGTGAAGGGAAATGAGAATTGAGCGGAGCTGTGCAGGAGGGCGAGGGCCAGGCTACTGAGGAGCAAAATATGTTTCTTCTCTTTATGGTCATTTCTGGTTATTGAGACACATTGTTGTTTTGAAAGTACAGTGGTGTTGAATAAATCATGTGTCTCATTTAGGTAATTAGATGAATTATGTCTCCTCTGTTTGGTAATGATGATTGTTGTGTGTAGGCCTGAACTACATCAAGACCCACTTGGATCAGGAGTCAGTGCAGCTCCCTGGTAACAACTCAAGCTCATCAGAGGAGGAGGACTACTTTAGTGCCATGAAGGACAACATTCCAGAAAGGGCCAGACAGCTAGATGGATACTTGGCCAGCACAGTCACTACCATGGGTGTTCTCAAGTCAGTCCCTGCAGTATGCAATTTGTCTTTGAAGTTAAATACTGTACACCCTTGCCTGCCTCAGCAGCATGTGAGAGACTTTTCAGTACAGCGGGACAGATTTTCTCGCCCAAAAGAGCCAGACTGGACTCCCAAAACTTTGAGAATCAACTTCTGCTAAACTTAAACAAGAAATTCTTGCCACATGTTAAAATGTGTTCATGGGATGTTAAGACAGGAGATGAGATGTCTCCAAATGGCTCGACACTTGGGTCCATGTTTTCAAAGTTATGTCAAGAAGTTAAAATATTGTTCACTTTTGGCTCATTACAAGGTTAACCATTTTTTTGTTAAGCGTTGAAGACAAACAAGTTTAAATGATCGTTGTCTATTTGTCAGTTGTGTCTAATGCCCCTTTTTTCAGGCAGACTTAAACGCGTTTACTGCAGTGAAAATGACACTGGTTTTGTTTGTGTTAAATAAAAACTGTCAAAGGTATAATCATTCCTCTTTCTTATTTTGCTTAATGACATTTAACTCTGTAGGTCATCCCTGAAATTCTGATGCACAGAATCACAAGTCCAAGTGTGAACGGTGTCACAGAGTAAACACAATAAAAACATGTACGGTATTATCTGCAGCATTGTTCATTAAAATGGAACACTATCAACGTATTACAGAAAATATACATACGGTAGGGACACTTTATTGTAGACCATTGTATTAGGTGATACCTTCAGCAAATACTTTTACTTTTAATACTTTATGCCTCTTATCAACAGGTCCTGTTCGCGCTCGTTCGGGCTCGTTCGTAACTAGTTAACAACTAGTTATGGGGTGTACCCACAGGGTCCTGTTCACGTGAAACCGGTCCTATTTTGGTGCCTGCTTCACTCAGGTACAAAGGTCCGGTTCCTCTAGGGTCCAGTTATGACATCAGCACAGCGTGTTCACTGATTGGTCAGGGGGCGTATTCCTAGGTCGGAGGGCGGAGATTCAGTCTTCTCCAGTAGGTGGCGTATGCACCTGAACGTTGTTTGCAATCCGCCAAGAAGAAGAAGAAGAAGAAGAAGAGTCGGTCTTCCAGGAAATGCAAACTGCCCAGCCAACAGTGGGAGGGAGACTGGCCTTGACACAGCCACTTCTCTTCTTATGGAGTCTATAGTAGATGGTGAGTGTTTTATAACTTTAAGCATATTTCCAGTGAGTCATGCAACTCTCTGAGCGTTTTTGGACTGAAAAAACACCGGAGACTAGCTTCAGCAACAGCCGAGAGGCTTTTCTGAAAAAAAAAAAAAAGATGGCGGAACGGCTCGTTTCTCTGAAATATAACAAGAAAATCACATAAACAATATTTGTTAGCTCGAAATTGTAGGAGAGGAGGTGTGTCTGAGTCTATCATTTGCTTAATAAATGCACTTTAATGGTCTAATTCGCCGAGTTGGCAGCTGTTTTCAAGGTTCGAAGCAGAGCAGAATGTGGAATATGGCAGGCCGTTTGAGTCGATAATAGCGAGTGAAGATTCTCAGTCATCCAGGACATGGTAAATTCTAAAAAGTGCAAGGAAGGAAAAAAATTGTCTAAAGCATAGTATAATACAGTGGCGTAGCCAGGATTTTATTAGGGGCGGTTCGTTTGAAGAAAAAGTGGACCTCTACACGTTACTTCAAACGTGTAAACAAGCTAATTAGCTAGCTAGTTAAAACACTGCAGTGTGAGGTAATCTTACCAAATAGGTGGTTTTTGTGAGTGGAGAAAGAGCAACACACACTGAGAAGGGAATAGCGTGTGTCCAGTCTTCTATTCAGAACTTATCCCAGAGACACGAACACTTCGGTACTCCGAGTCCCGCCCGAACATACACGGAGAAAAAAATATACCACCGAAGAAGAACGAATGACGTCATCCTCTTAAAGGCACAGTACCACTCTAACATAAATGCAAAACTAACCCCACAACAAATAATATTACTTCAATTGCAAAAATAAATCCTCTTTTTACTTTGCTTTGTGGTTAGACATCGTTTTTTATGAATGAAATTAATTAATTGAAAAATACAACAATACAATCCACACGTACACATACAGGGCTGAGTACAAAAAAGAAACTTTGTAAGAAACATATTTAAGTTTCAAGTTTTATATGTAATTTTTAACTTATGTAATTTTTAAAATAATTTATTAGATTTTTATTTGTACAGTATGCTCTATGACCTCTGTGTACACAATTGTTCAAAAGTTTTGGGTCAACCAATTAACATGTATTTTCCAAGAAAGCTCACACTTATGTACCGGTAGTCAAATTAGTTTTAAAATGAAAAGAAAATATGTTCATCAAATTTATCAATTTGGACTGGCTAACAGAAAATGCCACTGGAACACAGGAGTGATGGCTGAAAGGTGAGTCAAGTGTGTCTGCCTATATAATGTTTCTCCACCAGAGGGCGCACACTGCAAAGGCTGAAAAAATCCTGGCTTCATACGACAGTTTTTTATGCTTTTTAACATTAAAATGATATTATACATGAAAAAGAAAGTTGATATTGCTTTAAAAACACCCATTTCCAGATATAACAGTCGTTCACTGCATTGACAATGTCTAGACTGTAGTTCTGATTACTGTTATTTTAATTGCATAAAATTGTGATGTTAATTACAAAAATGTTTTGCCAGCAGATTCAGCATCACTTTTGTCATTTATCCTCAGAAGATTATTACTGCTGTATTTCTTCAGCACTAGATGTTATGGATAAAAAAATATATATGTATGAAAACAAAAATGCTAATACCGGCAATCTGGGGGGGAACAAAAAAGTTGTAAAAGGTTCAGCCTGTAGTGACTGAACACATCTTCAGATAGAATGTTGCTCCGGTGTTGTGATGCGGGGCTTGCATGGTATCACACCCACTTTGTCAGATACACGCAGCTTGGTCATAGATCAGTTGGAATGACTCCCTGACAACTTCCCTCAGAGATGTATACACACATTGGATCTCACACCTGTGACAAAAAAACAAAAAAAAACAAAGAACAAACAAAAAAAATATTAGACAAAGCAAAGAACTGGTTTTATTTTGATGTTTTATCCCTGTTTTATAGTGAAAATGCTAAAGAGTATTACCATTGTATGTCCATGTATGATGTCCAGCGTAGATGACTGCAACTTCACAATGATGCCAGCAAGGTGAGACAAATACTGGTATATTGTAAGAAATGAGATGATGAAGTTAAATGTTGTCATGGTAACCAATATTTGTTGAGCATCACTGCGAGTTGCTGGATCCGTTGATGTACGCCGGATAATCCTCCAGGTGCATCCGATGGCCAATCACCTCAAATGTTTCTACAATATAACACTTGTGGACCTGTAAAAAATAGATCTACTTAATATATCTATCTAATAGATCTATAGATCTGCTTCCAGCTATTTATACTGACCTGTGTAAATGGACTGCGTTTTCAGCTGATCATCGTTACCGGGTACTTCTGTCAGCATGGAGGCAGCCATCTTCATCATTAGAAGCACTGGTATTTGCACTGTCTTCTTCTAAATTCAAGAACATATGACACGTGAATAAGAGATTTTAGAATATTTTTTAGACACTTTTAGCATTTAAATAATTATATCAAAAGATTTAATATTTAGCTAAAAGAATTTACAGAAATACATTCTAAATAAGAAAACATTTGTTCCTGAAATCATTCTAAGACCTATTATTGACTAAATCTATTTTACAAGAAGATCTGTTTTATTTATTTATTTTACCTGGAACTCTCTGTTTCTTTGAAACAAAGTACAATGAAGCACAACCTTCGGCTGCTCTTTTCTCCTCTCTGTCCTTCTGCTTGCACCTACCCATGTTGGTATCCAGCACAGAAACCTGAAAAACAGTTTAACATAATATTAAACAATTTTGTAAGATCTACTAAGACAGTTTGGGTTTCTATTTGAATTTTTTTTTTACTTGTCTTACGTACAAAAACAGTTTTTCTGAATGTTTGTTCTTTTGAAAATGTATCCAAACATTTATTTTTCACCAAATATATTATATTCAACACTGCTATTCTTGTATCCTGTCCAAACTAGGCCTGAGGCCTGTAGCTTTTGTTTAGAAAAACATGGACGCTCCGTTTCAGGCTTCCTGTGAGTAACTTATGTGTCCTATCACTGTAAACTTAGCTTAAGAAATAGAATGGGGCCGTACTGGTACCAATTTCAGATAAATTACTGTTCCCAACATGGCGGAAATAGACAAAAACAAGGGAAAAAAACCTGGCGAAAATCGTTGCTACTTAGCTTAGCTATAGCCTAGCATGTTTTAGCATTACCCCAGGCCCATATCTTATAAAAACGTGACCCACTTCTAATCTCTCTAACATCAACAGTACTACTTAAAATACACAAATGAACAGTTGAATCAAAAACCACAATGTAATTTTACCATTTGAATCCACCGTGTTGCCTTCCAAGCCAGGACAGAGTGAACGTTGTCTTCCCCTCACAGTCTCGCGGGAGTTGCAGGCGGGACTTCATAGGCAAAGTGGGCGGTTCGTTCGAACCGGGCGAACCCCCCCTGGCTACGCCCATGTAATAAATAAAGTCCAGTTGTTTTTGTCTTGAACTTTTTTGAATTTATCATTATAGCCACGTTTTCATATTACGTGATACAACCGCCAACTTCATGCCATACATGTTACTTCTATCTACTGTACTGTACTTCTGTTTTTGGTTTTGGTTTGTTTTGGTTCAGTCAGAATAAATGGAAACGGTCATATCTCAGTCCAAAAATGGTTTATAAATATGGGGAAAAATCCATAAATTTGTCACTTACGCCTATAGGCCTGTATTAATGTGTAATGTGATTTATTTCAGGTTAATCAGTCAGTTCCTGTGTAAAGATCCTCTAGCCGTGGGTGTCCTTGGAGAAGGATGGGACAAGTCACTGCACTGTAAAGCAAGTATGCCATGACAGAAACACTCCAAACTTTGAAAATTACAGATAAAAGCAAAGGATAATGATGTTTAGAGGAGATTATAACAATAATTTTGTGTTGTTTGCCAGATGGGGCAGTGAAAACAGCCAGCCAGACATATGAAGCCATCGCTGAACTGCTGCATCAGGATCTGATCTTGTGACTCCAGACTACACATCAACTGCAGCCGAACAGACCTCAGAGCTTCTCCTGATGCTCTGCTCTCCTGCACCTTGTCCACATTGTGCCAAAGATGTCCTCGGTGCCTCAGTAAAAAAAAAAAACAGTCCTGCATTGACAACACAAACAGGTCCTATGAACTCAGCAGATGTCATACAAGCTCAGTTTGTGACGGAGCAGGGGTACTGTGACTTCATGGTGTTTTTCATTCAACCTTTATTTAGTCAGGTAAATCTCATTGAGCCTCGTGGACTCTTTTACAAAAGCGACCTGCTACAAACTAAAGAACTTTAGTTCTGGGTCAGATGACTTTATTCACAGAGGATTGTGTCTGATGGTGAGTTCTTTACAGAAGCAGTGAAAAATGTAGAAATGTTCTACAGGTCAGCATTTTTACCTGAGCTATTGGCCAAATTTTACTTTTAATTATTGTTACATGTTTTGGAACAACAGGTTAAGATTCCAGTGATGATATTTTAAGTTCATATTTCATACATAACTGCAGATTTAGTAATATGTTTTTCTGTTTCTACAAATAACACCAATCTTTCATTTTTTAAAACTGTTACAATTTTATTGACATGTAACATTTACAGTATTTAAATAAAGTTGCTTTGATATTTTGATTGGAATTGATTGATTACATATTGTTAAGTTTATATTACAAATGTTTTAGTTTGGAACACACTTGTTGATCAACTGGGACAATGGAGCGGCGCAGATTTTTTAGGATACATGCCACTTTCAGTTTTGTCCAAAGTAGTGTACTCCACCATCATCAATGTGTGTATATATAAATATATATGTATATATATATATGTATATATGTGTATATGTATGTACTGTATATATAAATATATATGTATGTACAGTATATATTATGTATGTATGTGTACATATATGTGTATATATACACACATGTATGTATATATATAAACACGTGTGTGTGTATATATATATATACTCACGCATATGTTTGTATGTGTACACATGTATGTATATACAATATATATACATATATGTTATATATATATACACACATATATATATATATATATATATATATATATATATATACTATATATATATATATATATATATATATATATATATATATATACTGTATATGAACATTTGTCTGTGGCTGAAAAAGCCACAGACAAAGCAGAATGTTCAAAAAAGAAACAAGCTCATCCACTTTGGTTGTGTGTTCTTTTCCAGCTCTTCTTCTAATGTGTGTGTTAGTGGTTAATAAAGAGCTTAATGTATCACTAGCGCCACCAGCTGGTTAGAAGCGTTGATATTAATGATCCACCCACTGCAGGAGAATTACCCGCCCACTGCAGGAGAACTTCACGCCCACTAAAGGGGTCCTAAGCGTGCAGTGGATACAGAAATAAACCGGTCCCATAGGAACTGGCCCAAACTAGCCACAATGGGACCTTACAGGAACCAGACCTGTTGATAAGAGGCATAAGTATTTTTAAAAGCAAGTACTTTTCACTTTTACTTAAGTAAAAATATGAATATGGTACTTCTACCTTTACTAGAGTACATTTTTGCCTGTTTATTTGTACTTTTACTTAAGTACAGTACAGTGTTTGAGTACTTTCTCCACCACTGCATGCTGGTCTGCTGTTTTTACTGTTTCTTCCAATCAACCAGCCATGTTTCCTCATTAAATAATACTCCTCTATGTTTTAATGATGCTCCTGTCAACACATTTGCGTTTTGATGCTTTGGTCCTCTAAATGAAACCAACACTGAAGGAAACACAACAACCATGGGTTGTCTGGTCACCAAAACAGAACTTGCTGGATACATGAAGCCAGTTGCTCAAAATAATGGACCTGTTTGATTGTCAGCTGGTCCTGTCTTAAGCTCAGGCTTGGATTAATTTCAGTGGTGGGCAACGCTAATCCAAAAATTAGTTCCGCTATTTCTAAAGCACTAATTAATTTATTTAGGTCCGCAATTTCAAAAGCACTAATGTCTTATGAAAATTAGGGGAAGCTAATTCTAATCCGCTAATTAAATTCAAGTTATGCAATATTTGCACTACACTGCCAACTAGCGGTGCATGAACTGTTATACAGTAAGTTGTTTGAGTTTCAGAGTATTTAGTTTGGTTCTCTTCAACAGGTTTGACAAGGACAAAATGTACCCATTCCAAAGTCTGTTAGCTAAACTGCTGACATATTTGGCTGTTTTTTTCTTCTTCTTTTGTTACTTTTAGTACCACTAGATCGCATGTGTCAAACTCAAGGCCCGTGGGCCAAATCCGGCCTACCATAACCGTTTCTGTGGCTCTCTACACCCTAGAACTTCAAGATAACAGTTGTAAGCATGTTGCTCTCAGGTGGTGGGTCCCCATCCCTACACTCCCTGGTCTCTCTGTTAATTGTCTTGCTTATCTCCTCCATTTTGTTGTCCAGGTGTTTGTGATTGTCATGCTGTGTGTTCATGTACCTGTATATAAAGTCAGGGATTTTTTAATTGATAAAGCTCTGTATATGTTGTATAACACAATCATTGTTCCACATTTAATCTATTGTATTGAGGTTTGGGGAAAAGCGTGCAAAACAATTACAAAGCCTGTTTTTATTTTACAAAAGAGAGCTGTAAGAGTAATCACCAGAAAACATTTCAGTCACCCATCAAACACCTTGTTTCTTCAGCTAAATTTATTGAAATTCCAGGAATTGGTAGAATATAGTATTTTATCAGTTATGTATAGGGCTCATAATAACACATTACCTTTAAATATCCAAAGAAATTTAGACAAAGTTATTACAATCTTAAAGGGACAGATATTCATCAAACCACAATTCAGAACCAGCTTAAAGGGACGGTCTACCTCAATTCAGGGAGTTGGATTGTGGAATGTTCTGGAGAGTGATGTTAAAAATGCAAAATCAATGTATACATTTAAGAAAAAGGTCAAAAAGGATTTGCTCAAAAACTATATATGATGTAGCTTAGTGTGTTTGTGTATTACACTTATGTTGTACTTATGATGTAGCTTAGTGTGTTTGTGTATTACAGTTAGAAAAATTAAGTAGAGTTATTCATTTTGTGATGTAGTTTGTGTATTACAGTTAGAAAAATTAAGTAGAGTTATTCATTTTGTGATGTAGTTTGTGTATTACAGTTAGAAAAATTAAGTAGAGTTATTCATTTTGTGATGTAGTTTGTGTATTACAGTTAGAAAAATTAAGTAGAGTTATTCATTTTGTGATGTAGTTTGTGTATTACAGTTAGAAAAATTAAGTAGAGTTATTCATTTTGTGATGTAGTTTGAAGGTTATCATTGGTTGAACAAACTGTGAAATAAGGGGCAGATATAATAAGATTTCATCTTCTTTCTGCTCCTTTCATTTTATCCTACTTGTATTCTTGTATCTGATGAAACTGTTTTGTATTGTTCTTTTAAAATGAATGAATAAACATCAAATCAAATCAACGGCCCAGTCAGAGTCCAGAACCTGAACCTGAAGGTGGGACCTTCAGAGAGCTGAGCAGAAACCTCAAAGAACTGAAGCAACAATGGAAAGAAGAGTGGGTCAGAACTCCTCCAGAACCAGGAGAGAGACTGATGAAGTCCTGCAGAGAACCACAGAGGGTTCTGCTGCTGAAGGAGGTTCTGTTGGGTCAGAGGCACAAGCTGAGGTTAAATTTTAATGATTTTAGAACTTGTTAAAGATCATCCATCCAGCCATCCAGCTAACTGTCTATTCATCCATCCATTCAGCTAAAAGTCTATTCATCCTTGTATCTGATGAAACTGTTTTGTATTGTTCTTTTAAAATGAATGAATAAACATCAAATCAAATCAAAAATAAGTCTGTATCTCTGTGTTTATCGTTGTCCTGGCATTGTCTCCTGTTGCCTCTGTCTCCTGAGTTCCTTGTGATTCCCTGAGTATGTAAGTTTGCTGCCCTGTCAGCTATTTTATGTTCTTAATTTCTGTGGCCGTCGCGGACGCCATTTTGAAGAGTCCTAATGGTGAACTACTTTTTTTAAATCCAGCAGATTTGACCATTTCGTGAAACTCTCAAGCTCAGAAAAACTTGTGCTATAACGTCAGCTATGAAATATATTTTTTCTCAGCAAAGAAATAATTGTTTTACCGTGTTTTGTTGTAAAATCCTGGCTTCTTTGGCCGTCGCGGACGCCATTTTGAAGAGTGCTAATGTGGCAAACTTTTTTTTAAATCCAGACGCGTCGCGTAGGCCGCTGAGAAACATCCACAAGTTCACCCTCCATGTTAAAAAGTCTTCGTCTGACTCTTCGAAAACAAGCAATAAGGCTGCAGAGTAACACACTGGCTGCTAACTGCTATAGAGAGAGCACACACCAAGAGACTGAGGGGGACGCTTTTGTCACGGACCACATCCGGCGCTGACAGGATATAGTCTGTTAGCTGTCGTCCGAGCTCGTAAATACATTATTTTGTTTTTACTGATAGATAATTAGTTAATTAGCGGTACTGCATTT
>JBBPBX010086663.1:0-14851 GCA_038048925.1 Garcialebias charrua
TTTAACATTAAATCGTGTAGTCTGACTATCCGTAACAGTAACAGCTCTATTAATGCCAGGTGGCACATCACCCAGATTCGATCTCTCTGACCTGCTTCTCAATACCTCTTTTTGCTAGTGGCACAACTTATGGCGTCTCATATTCAAAACAGTGCTGCATCTCTCTCCTTGTAATAAGCTCATTTTAACACAATTAGCAGATGATAACACTTTTTTTTGAGAAACAAAAGCCAAATTTCTGTAGCAATTACCGGTAATACAAATCAGGAGTTTTCAAGGGCATCTGGTTGATCCCTCAATATTAAGAAATGTGAGATCTTATTAAAAACTGTACTAAGTCTGAGCTGTGTAACATCCCTGTAAAAGTGGAAGTGTGTTGTCAAGGTGTTTTAGCAACAAAATATCAAAAGAGAAGGAGTACCTCAAATTTTAACCCAAAATAAATTAAATCAACGGCTCTTAAAATTTTTATCTTTGAAAGGAAGAATTTTGCTCGCTAAAGCAGAATACTGTATGCAGCTTTGATGCTACACCTCGATGAGACTTTAATAATAATAATAATAATAATAATTGTCTAATCTTGTCATCTGCGTATGTTTCCCATACACAGACGAAATTCGTCTCTGCATTTAACCCAACCACCTACCAGGCGGTGCAGTGAGCAGCCATAGAAGGCGCTCGGGGAGCTGGAGAAATAGGTGTGCACTCATAGACACCCCAAGATGTGTAGTGGCCGGGACGCGAACCCGCGTCCTTCGGGTCCCAAGTCAAACGCCCTAACCACTACACCATCTTGGCTCCTTTAAAAGCAATTGATAAAATCTTTCGGCTTTTCCCTCTTCAGGGGTCACCACAGCGAGTCATCCTCCTCCACCTCACTCTGTCCTCTGCATCCTCTGTCCTCACTCCAACTACCTTCATGTCCTCTCTAACTGCATCCATATATCTCCTCTTTGGCCTCCCTCTTTGTCTTTTTCCTGGCAGCTGCATTTCTAACATCCTTCTACCAATATACCCACTGTCCCTCCTCTGGACATGTCCAAACCATCTCAGTCTGGCCTCCCTAACTTTATCTCCCAGTTGTTCAACATGTGCTGTACCTCTGATCTCATTCCTAATTTTCATTCATTCATTCAACCTTTATTTATACAGGCTAGCCTCTTATCTATCCTTATCACTCCTAAGGAGAACCTCAGCATCTTCATTTCTGCCAAAGCAATTGCAAAAGCAATTGATAAATGTGCTTAAATTTTTTTTAAATGGAAAAATAAAAACCACTATCTGAAGAAGTCTATTATGAATTCGTGTGAGAATGGTGGTCTCACTTTTTAAATAACACATTTAAAATCAACTGTATAAAACCCATTCAAAAATCCGACCTCAGTTTTAAACGTTATTCCCCTCCATATACTGTATTACCTAAGCTTGGTGGCATTGACTTTTTTATCCTTTCTAATTATAACATCGATAAGATCCCTGTTAAGTTATTGGCTTTTTATCGTCAGGCATTTCTCATGGTCTCTCATATACAATAATAATAATAATAATAATAATAATAATAATAATAATAATAATAATAATAATAATAATAAATTCAATTTATACCGCACTTTTCATTAATAAAAATCTCAAAGTGCTACAACAATAAAACAAGTGATAAAATCAAATAAAATCAATAATGGTATCAACTAAGATTAAAGACAGAATCATGTGGAGGCAGAATAGGCCTGCTTAAAAAATAAATAAATAAATAAAACAAGTGATAAAATCAAGTAAAATCAATAATACTATCAACCAAGATCAAAGATAAAATCATGCGGAGGCAGAATAGGCTTGCTTAAAAAGAAAAGTCTTTAAACCGCTTTTAAAGTCAACCAGTGACTGTGGAGCTCTCAGGCAGTCAGGGAGGGAGTTCCATAGGCGGGGGGCAGCCACACAGAATGCCCTGTCTCCCATGGTCCTTAATTTGGTTCGTGGAATGTGAAGTAGATTACTGTTCTGTGATCGTAGAGACCGGGTGGATGAATATGGTGCAAGAATGTCCTTTAGATAGTCAGGTGAAGTTCCGTGTAAGCATTGGTGTGTAATGAGAGCAGTTTTGTATTGAATTCTGTAGGTGACAGGAAGCCAATGGAGGTTATGGAGAATGGGTGTAATATGTTCAAATTTACGAGCTCTCAATAAAATCCTTGCTGCACTGTTTTGAATATATTGAAGTTTCTGAAGATTTTTGCCAGGGATTCCAATAAACAGGGAGTTGCAGTAGTCGAGCCTGGAGGAGACAAAGGCATGGACGAGTTTCTCAGCATCGGAAAAAGTCAGAGATGGGCGAAGTCTGGAGATGTTTCGAAGATGGAAGAAGCAGGTTTTAAACAGATACTTAATGTGATTTTCAAATGTAAGATGAGAGTCCATTTTTATTCCAAGATTTGTAACAGAGGTGGAGAGGGGGATGTCTTGACCAGAGAAGGAGATTGTTGTTAAAGTTGATGTTTGTATCTGGTGAGGGGTGCCAATCATTATGGCCTCAGTCTTGGAGCAGTTTAATTGAAGAAAGTTCTGATTCATCCATGCCCTTATTTCCTCCAGGCAGGTAGAGAGGGCAGTGAGTGAAGATGGAGATGGGGATGATGAGGATGATCCAGTCCTGATGTAAAGCTGTGTGTCGTCGGCATAGCAGTGAAAAGAAATGTTGAACTGATTAATAATTTGACCTAAAGGCAGCATGTAAAGGGAAAACAGCAGGGGCCCCAGAACTGACCCTTGAGGGACACCACAGGAGACACCGACTGTCTGGGAAGTGGCATTGCCAAGACTAACGCATTCCAGCCTATCGGAGAGGAAAGATTTGAACCAGTCCAGGACAGTGTCACAGAGACCGACCTCCACATGAAGACGGTGGAGGAGAATATTATGGTCCACAGTGTCGAAGGCTGCAGTGAGGTCAAGGAGGACAAGGACGGAGGGAGAGCCAGTGTCAGCAGCCATGAGGATATCATTTGTAACTCTCAGTAATGCAGTCTCAGTACTGTGAGCTGCTCTGAATCCCGACTGGAACTTCTCGTACAGAGAGTGTTGCTGTTGTAGTGTACCTATCATTTCTATGAACAACATTTACAGACTCAAAGATGTCATTAATGTTGGAAATTGGCACGATGAAAATCACATAAAAATCAATACTCCAAAAGTGGTTGCTTATCACGAAAGCGACCCCACAACCTATTTAGCTCCGAACCTCCAGATGTGTACTCTCACTCACGAGATACACTATCTGTGTACAAGTAGACCTTTTATGTGGAATCATGCCGCAGGTATTTGCGGAATCACCCCAATTTTAAAGAACTCAAAGTGCTCAACGACCATAACCCCGCGTCACCTGGTCACTGCTGCCCAAGCAGAAAGAATTGGGTCGCGCTGGTTGGTCAACACTCCCGACAGAACTGCGGTTATGGTCTATGATCGTCCCGGGGCCATTAGACACTTGGATCTACCGGATAAAACCATGTGGATTAGTGTCCCAAAGGGAAAAACTATACACATTGGTGAGCTGACGCTTTATTATCTCGATCCTGAACGGTGGGAAACGACTCTGGAATACCCGGAGTACCTCACAAACATGAGCCTAGAGATAGACCCCGGTACCGTGAAGCAAATCCTATTCGAAGGAACTAAAATCGTCGAAGTAGAACAAATAAACCAGGTTCTAAAGACCCTCAAATCTGAAACCAGAACTCCGTTTCCACCCATCACTTACTCATGGTCCAGCGCTGACACGCTAATCATAGTCGTGATAATCATACTTTCCCTGGTAGTAAGCGGTTTAGCCGGTATAGTTGTGATCCTATTCCGCCGCGTCCAATCGCTTCAAGACCAACTAGACGATTATAAAAAGGTTCGCACACCACAAGCGAAATTCTTGAAAAAGAAACCCAGAAAGGGTAGCATGTTGGAATCTGACGACAAGAGTGTGTCGAAGCAGTGAAACGTTGTTTCCTTGTTGTTTAGTCATTACTGTTGTCATTAGTTGAGATATTGTTTGGTTCTGAACACTCCCAGCCAAAAAGGTTTTGTATTAACATTGGTTAATGAATGATATGGATTTAACTATGCCAACATGCAGTTCGTTTTGTTAAATCTCAATCGTCGAAGAGTCAATGTAGTTTAAAGCTACTCAAGGTACCATAAACTACACTGGTCTCACAATTTCTAAATTGAACCGATTCGATCGTTTCTATTCTAGATTATCTATTCATTTTGATGAGTCTCGCCATAGACTTCAAAATTTATTAGGAATACCAAATCCTACGTCGTTCGTCTAAAAGACAACAGACATTTAGATCAAACTATATTTCATTTTTATTTTAGTTTAACCTAAACTAAGTAATGAATGGAGGAATAGTTTGGAATTAGAGGCCTTCGTTACAGAAGCCCTCCAAAATTTTATAGGTACAGATCCCTATATCTAATTTTACAGAATTGATCCACCCCTTAATTGGTAATTGTAGCTGATCTAAACCATGATAGCTTACATACCAGGTGCATATAGGTAAGGCTAATGTAAAATCCCAATCATAAGCCCACCTAAAAACCACATAATTGCATGACACATAGAACCAGAGTGGCACTGACTGGAAACCAACCAGCCAACAACCTTCGATGTGGGGACCTGCAGCTCCAACGCTTGGTCTTCAACCTTCATCCAAGGGTCGCCTCCTCTGCGTCAATCGAGGGATCCCCTCTACATGCTGATTATGAAAACAATTGTTGCTGATCAATCAACAAAACTAATCGTTGTGGAATTACTGCTGTGGAATTACCGCTGTGGATTATAAGACTTTGTTTTCCAAGAGTTAACAGACTCAGTTTTCCAAGGGATTAAAAGCTTTTCGCAATGGGATTACCTCCGAACAGTATGGAATTTCCAAAAACTTTATGGGATTATAATTTTTGATTTTTCTTTTCCACTTGCTGGATTACTTCAAGATCAAAGACAGTTCAAGGTTTCCTTTCGTGTTGGACCCCATCCCCAAGGACTGGCGATGGCTTCCAAAAGGGGGGAGATGTAGTGGACCTACCCAGGGTCAAACTAAGGTTTTTGAACTGTCCAGTGATGACCTTTACTGACCTCTCAGTAAAGCAAGACATTTACTACAAAATCATTCATTTAGCTATAATCTGATAACATAGTCACCAAAAAGAGACTATTTCTATCTTTGATTTTAGGCTGATGTGATCAAAAGAATAACTTTTGTCATTTTCATGATGTGTGCTTTTAAGCTGTGTTATTCTGTAAGAGTATTACTGTGTTCACTGCTGTGTTAAAGGTGAAGTCTCGGGTCACAGAGACCGGACGGTTTTGTTTAGAAAGTCAGAAGACAGTAATCCGTTGTTTTTCATGAAAGGGCTCCAGCTTGCTGTGTCTTTTCCTAAACAAATCTCTCTCTGCTGCTGGCTGTAACCTTGGGTCTGATAAGACAAGTGAACTCCTCGACTGATCCTTCTTTAAGTTCTAAGCTTTTGCTGAAAGGCTATGAGTTGCTGGGAGCTTCAAAGACATGAAGACGTCCCAAAGAGCTGAATGAATGCCTGTCACCCGCCAAGGACAGTCATTCAGCTAAGGATTGTATAACATGCCGTTATGAATCCACTTCGAACGAGCGTAAGCTCAAGACTTTGTTTATTCCTTCCTGGAATAAGTTTATCTTGAAGTCAGAGGCCTGAAGCTGACACATTTTCTGATGACCAACGCGAAACCCAGGAGACGTTGAAACGTAAACGAATACCCTGCTCGAAGGTACTGGTTCCCACAAGGACCCGTGGATCTGAAAAGCTACAAGGTCTTCTCTCTTACCAGGCTGTCGTCAAAAGGTAAAGAGCTGTTTACAAACGTACCTGGATTTTAGCAGAAGTCGGATGAGAAGTGTCACTTTGGTATCATGCTCACGATAATTTCCTTTAAACCATCTTTCCTCCTCTCTTTTCCCTCTCAATCTAAGCTGGAAACTATTTTAAGTTAAAGAGCCACAGACTAAATATGTTTAACATCCTGTATTGAAGTCTGTTGTGTTGAATTTAAGTGTGCTGACGTTTTAAATTACAAGAAAGTGAAATCCTGTCAATCAAGTGTAATGGTGTTAATTTAGTTGATTTATTTTAAATAAATGGTAGTGTCGCCTGGCATACCAAGCTAAGTTAACGTGTCCATTGTCACTCTATAGCTCTGTTTATTTATCCATCATAAAGATCACAGATATATTGGGTAAACTGAAAAAGAAAAGAATCCGTGAAATTACTATTCAATCTGAATAAGTAAATTAATTAAGGTAAAGAGGTCAGTATTAATATTGACCTCCTCATAATCCTTTACACTGTAGGTGGTCCTGCAGCTGAGCAGCAACTGCTTTCTCCAGCACTTTGGACAGAAATGGGAGGTGGGAAATTGGGCGGTAATTAGAAAAAATGTCGGGATCCAAATTAGATTTTTTCAGAAGAGGCCTAATGATGGCAGTTTTTAGAGGCAGTGGAACATGACCAGATTGTAGAGACTGATTTATTATTTGTGTGATTAATGGGCTAATTGCAGAGTGATTGGATTTTATGAGAGATGAGGGGAAGGGATCCAGGGCGCAGGATGAAGGCTTCATTTTCTTTATGATGGACTCCACCTCACTCTGAACAACCTCATCAAAGCTGCTCAGGGACCCAGGATGCAGACGGGTAGATGGTAAACGAAGATCAGGGAGGTTGTGAAGCTGAGATCTGATGGTGTCAATTTTGTTTTTAAATGATGAAAGGAACAGGTCGCATTTTTGAACACATTCCTCAGAAGTTTGTTTAATGGGATTAAGTAGATGAGTTACTGTGGAGAAGAGCTGTTTAGAGTTACCAGGGCAGGTGTTGATGATGTTGGAGTAACTTGGAGCGTGCTTCTTTAAGAGAATAGGCGTATGCTTTCTGATGTTCTTTGTATGCCTGCTTATGTACATATACAAACAATTTTTCCTCTCACAACTATTTGATTTGAAACAATAGACATTTTATACAAACACAAATCCCTATTTCTGGAATATCAATTTAAACATAACATAACATAATATGGGTAGACCAGTTATTCAATAATGAAGGCCTACTGCTCGCATATGAAGAATTTCTTAGAAAATAAAACATACTCCTGGAGACTGTGCAGAGGTCTTTGGAGCCATCTAGGTGCATGTATGCTTTTTTTAAAGGCCAAGAGAGGATTGACTCTGCATCATCCCCAGCAGATACAACTGTAGAGAATATTTGTTTATGCAGTCGTCCTGTAAAAAAACTTATATGAGCCCTATTTGAGAAGAACGTCGCAACACGACAAGCTGTTCCGCATTGGAACAGGTTTGTTGAAGGCGTATCTTGGGAAAAGTTTGGCTTTTACCGAACAAATATTTGATTACAAACAAGATTAAAGAAATCTACAAAATTATCTATAAAATCTATCCAGCTAGGTCTTGTATCAAAACTAGATTCAAGAAAGAAATTGATATTAACTGTGTTTTTTGTGATGGATGTTCTGAAACTGTTCTCCACCTGTTTTGGTACTGTCTTTTTTGTTAAGTTATTTTGGCAGAAACCGTTTCAAGTTGTGTTCATTTGACATATGCAAGGTTAACACAAGGTTAACAGTACAATGAAATTCTCAAGATGAGAAGAACCGATTTGACTCGCTAAGAAAAATCAAAGAACAAGAAATACTAAAAGCATGCAATAAGGGTAAAAATAAAGTACCAAAAGGAGAAACAGTAAACATAATATTTACAACCTCCTAAAGAAAGATAGTAACACAACATGTTAGAATATAATGGTACAAGCAGGATGAGTTTAAATTAATAAGTATTTCAAGGTAGTAATAAGCTAAAATGCACAATATGGTTGTGTGACTGGTTATTGCACAGGTGATATTGAGATTGAATTATGATGGTTTGGTAGATACATAGATATTGTACCATACATGATACAGCCTAGTATCGGCCTAGATACAGCATACATAGTGCAGCAGCAATACATAATAAACATATTAGCTGTCACAAGCTGTGTGACTATTCTCAATAACATTGAGCAGATTTTGCGCTTCTGTGGAAGCATGTGTTGCTTGGCCTTTTTGAAAAATGTATGCATAAAATTTTCTGACCACCTTCTAAACCTCCACAGTTAGTGGCAAAATATCACATTCATTGTAGAAAATACTCTGGAAGGAAGCCAAGCTTTGCTGTTTTTTACAGTGAGGTCAAGTATTATATTCAGACAATTAGACTGATTTTAAAAAGGCACAAAACCATTGAGATATATGTACTGCAATTATTGTTAAAACCATAAGCCCCCAAACATTTTTTCCTGTGTTTTTTGTTTGTTTGTTTGTGTTTAGACTGATAACTGGATATGTACAAAAACTTTTCTTCTCTTTTAATGCGAACCTTGTTTTTAAACTGTAAATTTGCTAATTGTTAAAGTGTTCTGCTGTCACCTAGTGTCTGGTTTGCAACACCGCACAAATGACACTACATTTGCCTGATACAGTACTGTATTGATACTGAATATTTATTAAAAATGTCACAAAGTATACTCCATGCACAAAATGAATAAAAACATTTAAAACTCAAACAAATAAATAAACAAAACATCTGGATTCCCCAAAGCAGAGAGACAACATTTTTCTGAAAAAAGTGCTTGAGCAATTATTTTTATGCTGGTACTAAATTTTTAAAAAATCTCAGTCCCACATTTAAACCAGTACTGACATTAGCAAGAAATGAAGGAAATCTAATTAATAAATATATCAATTTTAAAAAGAAAATCTAACTTATGGATAGTTCTGGTCAGAATCATTAAACATTAAAAGAAACTGTTCCAATTAATTTTTTCCTCAATATTAATTTGAGCACAAAGCACTTTTATACCCAGATACAGTATACACAAGTTGGTAGTAGAAGTAATAAAAATGACAATGAAAAGAAACATTCTGATACGTTTTCCTAATTGTTTTTATTTTTATTTTAAGACACTGTATCTTTAAAATAAATCTGTAAATTCAAGTGAACCACAGCTGTATTAGAATATTGTAATAAAGTTCCCGTTTCATATGCTAAAACTGCCATTGACAGATTTGTGTTTGCTCGTAAAAGCTTTTTCTTGCCCAGTTGCTGGTAGATTTATATTTTTAGTTTTCTGAAGTATTTTTAGAGATTAAAAAAAATTGTTTAGCTGCAAAAACGAGCAGCAGAGTGACGAGATGAGTCTACAGTACATTGAATAAACATGCATCAGAGTTTAAAAGTAAATTCATAGTTTCTCCATATGTGTAACTTCAGAAAGATGACAAATTCTTACAGCAACACAATTATTAATTATTGAGAATATTATTTTATCTTTTACCACTTTCTGTCTTTTTACCTCATGAAATGACTCATGTTCTTTCTGCCAACATCTTTTGAAATGAGGAGATTATTTCTTACGAAAGAAAACTTTCAGTCAGGGACTTATGGTTGCTCAGTCAAAAACATCATAATCTTTTGGATTTGAGTTTTGGCTGGACTTTAATTGTCCTGTATTTCTCAGTCTGGTAGATGTCTGACTCGATGTGTTCTCTGGAATCGTTCAGGGTTACGTACACGTCTCCATTGTTTTCAGTGACTTTATGAATCCTTTGTTTGACACCTTTGGATCGCCACTGAGTCCTCATTGGTCGGATTGTAGGGTTCTCCACAGCTTGGTAAAGTCCTTCTCCTTCTGCGAGTGTGATTTTGTATTTGTGCCATGGACACACAATGCACAGCCGTCCGTTAAACTCCTAACACAAATGAGGAGGAAGGCGTGTAAAACCGTAACAACCATAACAGTTTCAATAGCAGTATTACAGGAAAATATACTATTTAACGCAAAAAAAGCTTGAAGAAACTGTGCATTAGCTTGATTACTTTGTTATTGTGTCAAGTAGCAACAGATGTATTTTATTAGACTTCATTTGAAAGCATCAGATAACTCACCTCAATATCTCCCTCCTGTAAAGCACCACCGGAATCTGTCAATAGCAACAACAACAAAAATAATTTACGAACAAATATTTCAAGTATTTACTGACCTAGTGCAGAAAACATGCCACCATTTAAAACACTCTGAGCTTACGGTAACAACGCATGTCCATTGCATGCAGCTGCCCCTGATGGTACAAGACCAGCACCTCTCTGCAGCCGTTCACAAGCTTGGTCACCCGCCGGGCTCTGACTATGTCCTCCTTCTTCCCAATGAAGTGCAAGGTAGGAGGAGATGGGGGTGAGCAGGAAGGTGATGGAGAAGAGGATGTTTGGGGGTGCTCCTCTTCTGAGGACATGCCAACCACTTCTTAGAGATGACTTCCTGTAAATAATTTGAATGACTTTTAGGAAAATTGTTTACTTTCTGTTAATTACTTCATTTTGTGCTTGCTCTCTTGCTCATTTTTATAATTTCCTTGTTAATGTGCACTTTTGACTAAAGTTACCCAGCAAAAAAACAAAAAGACATCAAAGTCTTGAATACAATAAAAACATTTATTTTACTTTTAAAAAAGTGCTGCCAATTTTTAAATAGTTACACACTGATAGCAAGGCTATTTCTTTTCAGCGGTTTCAGTGAGTCGGATTTCCCTGCAGGATTATTAATCTTCTACAGAAACATGACTGAGATTTTTTTTGCAATTTAAAGTGACGTGTTAAAAAGGGAGAATTAGCAAAACATAGTCACAAAATAATTTTGCTTCTTTTTATGTCTAACAAAAACAGCTCATTTTTAGCTGAAATGTGTAAAATTTCTAATCATAATTTTAATTTTGCTTTAAAGGAGCCAGGTGTTCTTGTAATTTTGAAAAGTGATGCATCTTTTATGTGCAGGTCTCTCTTGTGATGTGTTACATCATTGTTGTTTTGTTTGTTCATTTATTTGTCTAGTTTCGTTATAAAAATTAAAAACACACTGCGTATCCTGTCAAGATACACCGGGTTTTTAGCTAAAAACTGTTTGTTAGTAATCAACTTTACTTACCGGTAGTAAAAATATAGTTGTGTACATCGTCCTGTATCTTTTTTTGCATGATTTTATTTTGTATAATCATATCACACTCTAGAAAGTCATCTCAGGACGCTGTAAAAAAACAAAAAAACAAAGTGCCAATTAGTAAAAGTTATATATCTAAGGAGCCAGAAGATTGTGCTGAATCTCCACTTAAACGAGAAAAGTACCTAAATGACAAAATTTTGGCTGGTCATAGGTAATGACTTTATGAACAAAAAGCCTTTTACTGTAAAGACATTTAGACAAACAGTGAACTGAAAATTATGTAAAAATAAGAAACGCACAAAAGCTGAAAAACTGAGTAAACTAACACATCCAAACATCCAAAGTGTTCAAGACTAAATTACTATACCGTATTTAGTTTCCTGAAATTTTTTTTTTTATATATAGTTTTCTCCCTACAACCTTCAGAGGAGCTTTAACGTTTTAAAAACCAATAAATCTATTCTAAATATAGACCCCTTTCACGGATTGCGCAATACCGGAAGCACCGCCATGTTGGAGACACTCGCGCTGTAAACACACAGTAGTTGAAGTCAGAGCTCCGGTTTTATTTCTGATTTGACCATGTTGTCTGTAAAACAAACCTCTGTAAAGAAGACAGAAGCTGCAGGAGAGTATGTGGACCAGCTTCAGCCTGCAGCAAAGGAACGTCATTTGGATAAAATACAGATAATTGGCAGCTAAGAAGACCCATACCGGCTGTCCAACATGTCAGAAGATGAGAGGACCTTACCAGCTGTGACCTACGCAGACATTGTGAATTATTTGGTGATTTATATTTAATTTTTAATTTGTCTGTGTACATATAAATATATTTTGGGTGTGTTTTTAAACACACACTAGCTATGTATTCTTATTGTAAATGTATGTGACTCATCACATCAGTCTGAGGATTGAAGCAAATTTTGTCAAAATGATCTTAGATCCCTGTTTTTTAAGCTACATTTGATCCCTGGATCAACCAGATCTGAGCGGTTCCAGAGAGCAATGCCTTGATTTTCCTTCTTAATCCAGACTAAATGTGTAAATGTGTGTTTCAGTTCATCTTATAGAAGCTCTGTGCAGAACTACCTCAATACATATTTTTTAAATAAACATGTGAAGTACAATGATGGCTGACAAGTGTTATTCAAAATTTTCAACTCTTGTACAGTGTTTCAACACAAATTATATAAATAACAGCTACTCTATGAATCTAATTACAGTAAGAACTTTGAGGTGCATTCTGCAGACATTTATCTTTTAAGATAATAGTACGAATGGTTGTCTTTATATAGACCTTTTTTTTACCTTATAACTACTTTGAGTTTGGCAGAATATTTTCTAGTCAATACAAAAAGTGCACAAACAAAATGGTTAAAGCTGGGGTATGTAAGATTGTAATGTAGTCTGTAACTTTTCAAACAATATATATTTTAACATATTTCTTCACTCTGTCACTAGATTGATGTTAGAGAGGTAATCTCTGAAAAAACTAAAAAAAAATATTGTCCCCTTGCTTCTCCAGGTGGTAAATAAGCATTTCTAAAAAGAAAAAGTGACCCGCCATTTTCCAGCCAATAAAAACAAAGTTTGTAACCAGCCAATAAAAACCGAGCTTGAATTTGAATCAGCCAATAAAAACAGAGCTTGAATTCAAATTTCAACAGACCACAAGGGGGCAGAGCCATATATGGCTCTGAGGGGGAGGGATCAGAATGCTTTGCTTGTTGAAATTTTTTCTGTGCTGATGTTCTACAGAAACTGCAGACTGAACCTTTAATGATACATAATGCCATTTATTCTGTTTAAAAGAGAGGTTTTCTAAATCGACGTGAGCTATACAGTATCAGCACCACTATGTGAAACATATGTTGTAATATGTAAGTCATCTTGTTTGCTCACGTCTGTGTGATATCCATTACAGAAAAAGCATAATCAAAATTACATTAATCAAATCAATACATAAACAATGATATAGTAATTCATGCTCAAATCAAAAAGGCGTTCAATACAGGATGAACTGGACTTTATTTGTTACTAATAAAGTCCAGTTGATCCTGTATTGAACGCCTTTTTTGATTTTATCATGTACTGGACGACTGAGAATCTTCACCAGCATCATGCTCAAATAAAGAGTGCAGTGAATGAAAAATCATGTCTGCCCCATATTTGCAAAAACAACTTCAAAGTAAAGGTGGAACAATGTAAAATAAAAATAAAAAAGGTTCACATCAGCTATCACTCTTCTATCCACTTGTTCTTTTTACAATTCATGCAGCTACTCATAACCCACCAAAGGTGATTAACCAAGGCACAGCACACAAAGCCAATCATATCGATTAATGCAACTTTTTCTGGATATCTACATGTTTGAAAATCGATAGGTAGAAGAGGGCCATTCAAGATTGTGTATTTTTGTCTAACACAGCCTATGACACGTTCAACATGGATTCTAACATGTGCTATTTGCCATGTTTTTTTTAGTTCTTTTTTGTCGTCGGTTGAAGCGTTCAGCTGCCAGATGTCATCCCACCATCAGCACCAACTGCTACAGACTTCTCTGCAGCACACGTCTTCAGTGAAGGCACCCAGTCTGGATCATCCTTGCTGTACAATGGAGCACGTCTGCCTAAGAAAAGAAAAAACATAATAAAATAAAAATTACTTAAATGAAGTTGTAAATAATTGGTGTGTTCATATGCATATGAATTTCAAAACAGGATTTACAACATAGCACCGGATTGTCAGTTGTCAAACAACACAAGAACAGTTAATTTAGGTTATTGTATGTGCTTCTTACATATTTAGTGTTTGTACGTATTTTTTGCTTTTCAACTTGAGAGCTAGATGTGTAGTTTATCATGACAGTGCTCTTGTCATGAGTGTCATGTGCTCTTATGAATTTTGAATAATCAGCATAAACAACTCAACAACTGAAAGCTTTGTTAAGCTTTCAGTTGTTGAGTTGTTTATGCTATTTGTAAAAAACAAATAACTCAACAAAAAAATTTAACGTTCCATGTACATTTTATGCAGCACAGTTAAAGGATTGTAATAATAATAATAATCATCATTTTATTTAAAAGCGCCTTTCAGGACACCCAAGGACACTTAACAAACCAATTCAGTTCAAACATTATCAGTGACAAATTGAAATATAAAATACATAAGGATTATATAATATAAAATACATTTAGTAAAGTTAATGATAAGTCTAAAGAGATGTGTTTTCAGGGCTGTCTTGAACAGAGAAAGGGAGGTGGTGTTTTGAAGCTCTGTCCTCGTGCTCAATAAACTTATGATTCGTGTAATGCCCTAATTCACTATAATCTACTGTAAGAAATATATTACCTGACACAAAGTGTGCAGAGCAAATTCGGATGTTGCTCAGTGTTTTTCAATCCAAGTTCTGGTTTAGGCTGGCAGCCACAGACGTCCACGTTCCTCTGATAACTGCTGAATTACTTCACCTTGATTTGTGATCACGAGTGGTAATCTGTAAAACAGAAGGTTTTTCTCTCAATCTGACCGATTGTGGCAGCCATGGACACGACAATAATTCACCATTTTTTGATTTTGTGTGACCAGACGCGACGCACCACTACAATAGCTTTGAGGCTAACACCGCTATGTCGCCAAGATGGCTACTTCCGGTATTTTTCCAGGGTTGATGACGAGCCGTGAAAGGGGTCTATAGTGTACTGTACTTTAATATATGTTTAGCAAGACACAACCAAAGATGCAATTTATTCACACACACATATATATTCAGATAAGCATATAT
>JBBPBX010086666.1:0-14851 GCA_038048925.1 Garcialebias charrua
TAGATAAAACTAATGGTGATATGAAAGCAACATGGCGAGTAATGAATGGTGTACTGAAGAATCATAAAGCAAAAACTGGTATTTCAAAATATTTTGTAAAAGACAACGATGAAGTTCATGATGAAAATGAAATTGTTAATGGATTTAATCAATATTTTGTAAATGTTGGATCAAGCCTTGCAGCTAAGATACCAAAAGTAGATAAAAATATGATCCACTCAATTACAGGTTGTGCAAATAGTATTTTCCTAAATGGAACTAACAAAGAGGAAATAATGAATGTAGTAAAACATCTTACAGACAAGAGATCGAAAGACTGGGTGGACATGGATATGATGTTTGTAAAGGACATAATGAGCCATATTATTGAGCCGTTCACATACATATGTAACTTATCATTTTCAACAGGAATTTTTCCAGATAATATGAAAGTAGCTAAGGTCGTTCCTCTTTTTAAAAATGGTGATAAATGTGTATTCAACAATTATAGACCTATATCCTTGTTACCACAGTTTTCAAAAATTCTTGAAAAACTATTTGTGAACAGACTAGACCAATTTATAGATAAACAAAATATTCTAAGCAACAGTCAGTATGGGTTTAGATCAAAAAACTCTACATCAATGGCTCTCATGGAATTAATGGAACAAATAACTACTGCTGTCGATCAAAAACAACATTGTATCAGTATCTTTGTTGATTTAAAAAAAGCATTCGATACTATTGATCACACCATTCTCCTTGAAAAACTGAACAAATATGGTATTAGAGGACCAGCATTACAGTGGGTATCTAGCTACTTAAAAAATAGGAAACAATTTGTACAAATAAATGATGTAAGATCTGACCTCTGTAATATCACATGTGGAGTTCCCCAAGGCTCTGTACTTGGACCAAAGCTTTTTATTTTATATGTGAATGACTTGGTAAATGTGTCAGGACTCCTTAAATGTGTACTTTTCGCTGATGATACCACTTTTTTCTGTTCAGGTGAAGATATAGAACAAATGTTAGAATTGATAAAGACAGAATTTGTCAAGATACAAACTTGGTTTAAAATAAATAAATTATCATTAAATCTAGAAAAAACTAATTACATGATATTCGGTAATAAAAAGAAAACTGTTGATGTTCCACTCAAAATTGAGGATGTTGAGATTTGTAGAGTGAATGAGGTGAAGTTTTTGGGTGTTATCATTGATGACAAACTGACATGGAAACAACACATAAATTCTGTAAGAATAAAAATAGCTAGATCGATAGCAGTACTGTACAAAGTCAGAGACCTATTGAATGATAAAGCTCTGTATTTGTTGTATAACACAATCATTGTTCCACACTTAATCTATTGTATTGATGTTTGGGGGAAAGCGTGTAAAACAATCACAAAGCCTATTTTTGTATTACAGAAAAGAGCTGTAAGAATTATCACTAGAAAGCATTACCGTCATCCATCAAGTACATTATTTTATCAACTAAAATTATTGAAGTTCCATGATTTGGTAGACTATAATATTTTATCAGTTATGTATAGAGCTCAAAATAATGCATTACCTTTAAATATCCAAATGCACTTTGTTAAAAGACAAAGTTGTTATAATCTTAAGGGAACAGAGTTGTTTGTAAAACCACAATTCAGAACCAGTTTGAAGGGACGTTCTACCTCAATCCAGGGAATTAGATTATGGAATGGCTTGGAGAATGTAGTTAAAAATGCCAAGTCAATGTTTACATTTAAAAAAATGATCAAAACAAATGTGTTAAAAAAATATATGTGAAATAACGTAATGTGTATTGTATTAGTTAGAAAATTAGAAAGAGTTAGTCATTTTGTACTGTTAGTTAGAAAATTAAAAAGAGTTAGTAATTTTGTACTGTTGGTTGAAGAATATTATTGTTTAACCTGACTGTTGGAAAAAGTTGGTTGAAGATTATTATTGTTTACATGGTTTGACTACTGTTGTTTAATCTGATTGTTGGAGATAAGGGGCAGATATAATAAGATTTATTCTTCTTTCTGCCACCTTTCATTTTTTTACATTTTGTACACTATCATTATGAGATTGCCTTGTATTGTTTCTTTTGTAAAAAAATGAACAAATTTAATAAACATAAACATAAACATAAACATATGTTCATTAAATGTTTAATGTTTTAGTTTTAGAGTTGGTGTAAATTTTCATACTCTTATACCACTATGCAAAAACTCAGGACAGTGTTAGTTTTACTATTTTATGCTTATGTCTATTATTATATGTTTCAGTGTTTCAATGTTTAGATGTTTACTGTTGCACCGAGGGACTGAGAGAAACGCAATTTCGGTCCTGTGTATGTCCTGTACAGTACATATTGCAGATCTGACAATAAAGTTGACTTTGACTTTGACTTTGTCATTCTCCAAATACATCTAAAACACTAATACAGTAGTTCAAAGTCACAAGCCTAACAAAACTGTTAAATCTAACCTACCGGTAATTACACATTTCCTCACTAAAACCTGTTTAGTCTACCGCTACCAGTGTATAAATGTGCGTATGAATGGATGGTTGGTACTGTGAAGCGCTTTGGGGCCCCTCAAAGGGGGCTGGAAAGCGCTATATAAAGTAAGTAGCTCCATTTACCATTTAGGAAGAGATGCTGCGTGAGCATTGATTTGAGTTGAACTTTGCTTTGATGTAGCTTCACTAGAAAACAAAACCTTCAAGGTGGCGTCAAAATACATTTAATATTTTGATGCAAAGTCAAAATATAAAAATCAAAGTCAATAATGGAAAAAGGAATGTTCCACCCCAGATGGGACTCGAACCCACAATCCCTGGCTTAGGAGGCCAGTGCCTTATCCATTAGGCCACTGGGGCGCTGTGGGAGCATTCGCTAGTAGGTAATATACAATAGTCATATTTTGGTCTGTTGTGCTATATGTTTTGTTTCTAATTGGGTTTTCCTTATAGAAATGTCGTATTTTCTATTTTATGTACAGTTATAACTCAAAATTGGCACCTCGTGGTTGCTAAGCAACAAAGACTCAAACACAAACAAGTAAAGTCAAACCCAGTTAAATTAATCTGTTTCCTGTTAAGTGTAAAACGTCCTAAAAATCCAAAATAAATGCAATTTTAAGATAGTATTTTTGCATGATTACAAAATTTGAATTTATTTGTGGAATCGTGTTTATAAGCTTCTGTGTCAGCCGATCATGAAAAGTGACGGACTGCCGCCATAAAGAGTCACAAAACTCTAAAAGCCGTCACTTGTGCTTTTAACTTGAAAATCCCACAGCGGAAATACTAACTCGTGCCGTTGTAGCTTAACTGTTAGCAAGCTAGGCGACGCAAACGGATTGTTTGAGCAAAAAGTAGAAGATGCTACTACATGCAAATTTTATGTCATATTTTTATAAGTTTTAAATTTAGTTGGGTTATGACTTGATAACTTATTTGCACAACATAAAAAAAACTACAAACAGCCATTGTTGTGTTTTGCTAACACTAGCCTCTTCAAGAGGCTCTTGGCGAAATGGTAAGAAAACATTTTTGATAACTCATTTCGCAAATGCATCTGCTGGGACTTGTCTTTCCCAAACATATTTGTTCTGACAACGTTTCCGTTTACTTGATTACTCACCACCGATCAGTTGGTCAGTATTTTGATTAAAATAATTAATGATGGCTCCTCGGTGGCAGATCCTGTCACGCGCGAAGCCAGCTGTGGGAGGACAGACACCGGCGAGTGGGCAAAAGAAGAAGCACAAGACCCAGGTCCCCACTTTGGAGGAATATCTTTGTCAGAGAGACTACCTGGGAGCCTTAACATTGTTAGAGGTACTTACTTGAAGCGTGGTTAAATAAAGGCAGGTTGTAATACAGTACAATGTAACACAATGGTTTCAATAAACAGTGTCAATAATAGCTGAAGAAACATTGCTGCTTTTTACACAAAATAAACATTCAGAACATGGAGAAATCCCAATTACTATAAATTCAGTCCAGTTTTCCACCCGTTAATGACCTGAACTCAGGGTAAATGAATAAATTACAGGAATAATATATTTTCATAAACATAAATAACAATGGACCACAAGCAAAGGTTTTTATTCTTCCCTGTGACTGATTTAACATTTAAACATTTGGGACTGAAGCACTTGTTTTGTTGAAACAAAACTTCCTTGGATGAAAGAGAGGAACATCTTAGTGAGCTGAAAATGAACTGCTTGACTAATTTGCCTCTTTAACACAATAATTTTAGCTTCACGTTCACAGAGGTGTTGTGTATTTTTAAGCCTCTGCAGATGATCTTGTTTCATGCCCTAGTTTTGCTTTTCAAAGAAGGCTTTTATTTTAGATAATGCTGTGTTACTGGGAGGCTGGTGTTCCTGATGTTGTGTTTTGTCTGTTTTAGTTCCAGAGAAGTGTTGGAGAGAAAGAGGAGCATGCAGACCTCTGGATTGGCTACTGCGCTTTTCACCTCGGCAATTACAAAAGAGCCATGGAGGTGATTTTTCTCATAGATTTATGTATAAATAACTGTCTGCTTATACATAATTTTACCTAAAGTGCCTTACATGCTGCAGTTTGAAAAACATGCTTGACCTAAAAAAAAATTAAATCCATATGGCCAAGTGCTTTGCACTGATCACAGTTTCACTACTTGTCCATCGTGTTTTGACAGGAGTACAAATGTCTGACCATGAAACCCGACTGCCCTGCTGAGGTGTGGGTCTATCTAGGCTGTGCCCTGTTTTTTCTGGGTCTTTATAAAGAAGCTGAAGAGTCTGCATCAAAGGGTAGGAGCATCAGCTGAAACATGTTTTAATGTGGAATGTGAACACTCAGCGTTCACATACGTTTCATTTTGTATTTTAGATTTACATTAAGCTACAAAACCAATGCTTTTACAGAAATGATTTCTATCAGTACACATGCTCTGCCTGCTTGTTCCACTCTGAGCTGCAGGGAGCTGCGGCCTGTCTCCAGCTGTGGCAGGGGACACCCTGGACAGGTCTCAAGTCCGCCAC
Organism: Garcialebias charrua; assembly: GCA_038048925.1. Classification (NCBI taxonomy): domain Eukaryota; kingdom Metazoa; phylum Chordata; class Actinopteri; order Cyprinodontiformes; family Rivulidae; genus Garcialebias; species Garcialebias charrua. The sequence continues at coordinate 5,015 of JBBPBX010086666.1, forward strand.
AGGAACTTTTAGAGACAAACATTGGAACTCACTCACATCTCGTGACAACTAAGAGTTACCAAACCTAGCATGCATGTTTCTGGTCTGTGGGAGGAACTTGGCGTACTAGGAGAAAACCGGCCCGTGAGAACCTGTAAACTCAACACAGGAATGCCGAGAGGCGAACCTGTCTTAATGTGAAGCAACCGCTATAACCACCGTTTCACCGTGCCTACCAATAAACAAACACATTTATTTTACAATGGAACGAGACTCAAAATGGTCTCAATTTAGTGGTAAATTTTCATTGTTTAAAATCATTGTTTAATAATTTATATGTATCTTTGTAACTTCTACTGTCACTGACAAGTTCTGTATCCAAACAATGAGACACTGAATGTTACATGTGACCCATCACTTTAAATCAGGGATTAAGTCATAGTCAGTCAAAGTCATTTTCACATTTCTGTCTTTTTAAGCTACGTTTTGATTCCTATAGATCATCCTGACATCATGAGATATGGCTTCATTTGTCTAGACCAACAAAATTGTTTTTTTCAAGTGTCCTGTTTTGCAACACAGATCAATCCATATCTCTGGAACCCTTCATGGTATCAGTACATCACTATGTAGCTTAAAAAGCCACAATACTGAAAATATGCTTAGTTTAGTTAGACCAAATGTGACCCAATCCCTGGTTTGATGTGATGGGTCACATATTTCAAGGTAATAAACAGGATGTTGTCTCCAACTTGACCACTAGATGGCAGTAAGTACTAGAGACTGTCACTCCATCCATTTTCTTGACTTGTTTCTCCTTTCTGTCTCAATAATAATAATAATAATAAGTGCTGTGTGTTGTCATCAGTGTGTGTTCTCATACGATGACAAAATTAGCCTCTGCATTCAACCCATCACACCTGGAATACACCAGGTGGAGCAGTGGACAGCTGTAAGAGGCTGGTGTCTATCTCCAGCAGTCAGTGTAGGAGAGGTGGGGGACACCCAGGACAGGTCTCCAGTCCATCACAGGGACACACAGAGACAAACAACCATTCACTTTCTCACTCACACCTAGAGACAATTTAGAGTTACCCATAAGTCTAACATGCATGTTTTTGGTCTGTGGGAGGAAACCGGAGTACCCAGAGAAAACCCACACAGCACAGAGAGAACATGTGAACTCCACCCAGAAAGGCCCCCAGACTGGGATTTTCACCTGCTTGCTGAGAGGCAGCAGCTCTACCCACTGCTCCATCGTACTGCCCTTTTGCACATTGTCGGCTAAATAGTTTCATGCCTACTTTTTGTTAGTTGAAATACATTTAGTCTAATCTCTGTTTCTGCTGACATTCAGACACCCGTGAACATTGCACGTCACGCTCACAACGTGAAATAATAATGAAATGAACTTATAAATCTGTCTGTATATATGACAAAAAACAGGTTTAACAGACGTGAAACTGTTGTGGTGCTCGGCTCGTTAATAATAAAAAGATCAGTCAAGGCGTGGAGGAGAACTCACCTCAGCTGGGTTGACTTGGAGCACAGCAAATTAAATATGTAATGTTTAATTCGGGGGGAGTGGTGGCGCAGTGGTTAGAGAAGGTGGGCTTGTGATCGGAAGATCGCCGGTTCAAGCCCCGGTGCCGACAACATAAAAAAATGTGGGCAGGAAAAAGGTGAAACACCCACACCTGCCTCCACCCTCATTCTCCCCACTCTGGGCCCCTGAGCAAGGCCCTTAACCCCCACCATCTGCTCCCTAAAAAAACAGGGCTCTCTTGAAAATGAGTTCTCGTGGCTCAATGAGACTACCTGGAAAAATAAAGGATAAATGAAAAAAAAAAACAAAAAAAAAAACCCATCTCCCATGTATCTTTATTACAACACAACTCAGTTTAGCAACCCTCGGTTAAAATCCTTGATTTTAGCACATCGCTTCTAAACTTGCACGTTGTTAAAGATAAAATAACAAATATATTAACACATCCATTTGTTGTTTGTTGTTTTGTGGGCGCCTAAAATAGGTTTTGACTGATCACCTGCTACATGTTCTAACATGGCATTTAGTGACACGTGTTCCTCCAGGCAAGGCCCTGGGCTCCCCCAGAGTGGTGCGCCCCACAGTTTAAGAACCTCTGTTTTTATACTGTGGGAGAGAACCAGATTACCCAGAGAAATCCCACACATGGACTGGGAGAACATGCAACTTGTGCACAGAAAACAGATTTTTGAACAACCGCAACCTTCCTACTGGAAGACAACAGCTCTAACCTCTGTCTCACCGCCTAGCCCTAAATCTGAACACAGTTAAAGGGTGGTGTCAAACATGTGATAGTTCTGTGTATTTATTACTGGGAACAGTACCACAAAACTACTGAATACACATGTAATAACTGGGGTCACATTCTCTGACTGTTTTGGACCTTTTTGTTTTCCCAGCAGGTCCACTGGTCAAAGTCAAAGTCAACTTTATTGTCAAAACTGCAATATGTACAGGATATACACAGGATTGAAATTGCATTTCTCTCAGTCCCTCGGTGCAACAGTAACCATCTAAACACTAAAACATTTAATAAACATCATAAATGAAATAATAAAAGTGTAATACTGTCCTGAGTTTTTCATAGTAGTATAAAAGTATAAAAGTATACTTTATCTATAAAATAAAATGAAGGTTCTAGCATTGACATTTGTAAAAGAGTGACAAAGCAGCATATGAAGTTAATGTACACAGTATATGGTGCGCCCCACCATTGCACGATTACAACTGGTTCAGAACGCAGCTGCCCGATTTTTAACCAGCACACGCAAAAGAGAGCACATTACACCAGTCTTGGCCTCCCTTCACTGGCTACCGGTTCATCTTCGAATCCAATTCAAAATTCTCATGTATGTCTACAAATCGCTGAACAGTCTCGCCCCCGCCTATCTCTCGGATCTGATACACCCATATGTCCCTCCACGTGCTTTGAGGTCAGAGGATCAGGTACTCTTAATAGTTCCAGAAACTCGCCTTAAGCGCAGGGGTGACAGGGCGTTCTCTGTAGCAGGCCCAAGACTCTGGAACGAGTTACCGCTGCTCATCAAACAGGCCCCCTCCCTCTCGGTTTTCAAATCCCGGTTAAAAACTCACTACTACTCCATTGCTTTCAATGCCAGCTGATTTGTATTGGATCGTTTGATTTATGATCTGCAATGTTTTTATGTTTTTCGTGTTGTACTTCATTGTCTGTGTTACCTGTTGCGTGTTTGTTTGTCCAGCACTTTGGTGTGGACTTGTTCCTGTTTAAAGTGCTTTATAAATAAAATGGTATGGTATGGTATGGTATATGTATGAGGTAGTTGATATTGTTATAGAGGTAAAGTGGTGCAGCTTACGTAGCCAGAAACAGTTGAGCCGGTGTCCGCTGTGCTTCTGTTTCTACTACGTAGTTTCCTTTTGGAACCGGGATCATAATTAACTTGAATCACTCGTGTGCTTGTCTCTCTCTCTGCTTCTTAATTTTCCATCACTGTCCGGCCTTTAATGGTAAATGAACTCGTTAATGAGCTTGTTATCTTGATATCAGATTTTCTTCTACAAGTTGTTTTAAAGCCTTCTACTGAATAAATGCTGCATTAACTTTTTTGTTTTTAATTAACCAATGCTTCTATGAAAATAGAATAACACCTACAAAATCACTTCCATCTGTGCCTGAAAAGCTTTTTGGTGTTTTCTGTAACAGCTGAGAACAAGAAGGTGATGTCTGTGATTGAGCTTTCACTAAACTTGGTATCTCTTTGCTTCCTTTAGCCCCAATGTCCCCGCTCCAAAACAGACTTCTTTTTCACTTGGCTCACAAGGTTTGAAAATTATGACTAATATTATACATTGTGTCTTTTCTTGTTTCACTCTGTGCTGTTATAGTTTATGTCTTTAAGTTTGTTCTGTTGTCGCCTGTGTTTGTCTTCAGTTTAAGTAATGAGATTTCATCCTCTCCTGGTTTATTGTTTTAGCTCAATATCTCTTATCCTGATATTGTGTCTCAGTTCAACGATGAAAAGGGACTCATGGGTTTCCACCAGAACCTAAAGGATGTGACAGAGGACCAGCTGAGTCTGGCATCCATCCACTACATGCGCTCACACTACCAGGAGGCCATAGACGTCTATAAACGCCTTCTCCTGCAGAACAGGTCTGAACTTCATCCTCCCTTTCACTCCCTGGTTCGTGTGTTGTAGATCAACAAGTTTAACAGAGAAGCGTTGGTCTTCATGAACTTCACACCAGGGGTGTCCCAATGTTCCATGTGTGGGTCAAAACTATCTAAAAACATGAATTTAACTCAACGTGAACAATATGCTGGAGAAAGGGCAAACGTTGAATAATTTTGGTGCAGAAAGAGTTTTAAATTATTGTAGATCCAAAAGTTTAAAAGCTTCATAAACACTAAGCTTATATTTTTTATTTAAATTATTTAATTTATTTGATTTTGGCTGGACTCTCCCTTAGAGATAGGGTGAGAAGCTCAGTCATCCGGGAGGGACTCGGAGTAGAGCCGCTGCTTCTCCACATCGAGAGGAGCCAGTTGAGGTGGCTCGGGCATCTGGTTAGGATGCCTCCTGGACGCCTCCCTGGTGAGGTGTTCCGGGCATGTCCCACCGGGAGGAGACCCAGAGGAAGACCCAGGACACGCTGGAGGGACTATGTTTCTCGGCTGGCCTGGGAACGCCTTGGGATTCCCCCAGAGGAGCTGCTCCAAGTGGCTGGGGAGAGGGAAGTCTGGGCCTCCCTACTTAGGCTGCTACCCCCGCGACCCGACCCCGGATAAGCGGAAGAAGATGGATGGATGGATGGATGGAATTTATTTGATTTGTTGGGTCTACGTTTGTTGTTTTCTTGTGTTTGGAAATTTCATTTTAGTCTGTTCTCAGCAACAAAAGTGTAATTTGAGTAAGTCCCCTTTTAAGAAAGGGGTCTATCAGCCTTTAGGACCATGGATAACCCAAAAGGCTGATCCAAGTTCTGACAAATGGTCCAGCTGTCAGTCGCTGCAACAGATTCGTAGAAGGTTTGATAAATTTGATCAACTCGTATGTAGATGATACCACGTTATATTCATTTAAAAAATGTCCAATTTCCCTCTTAATTATTTTATTAACTGCAATATTTAGACAAGTTTTATTAATTGTTATCCAAAAGTCTCCTTTCTGGTATCAGTAAAAGTTTGTGGTGCTTTGTACCATGAAGTGAAAATAAAAAGATTACAGTAGTACCTCGCTACTTAACGGTTTGTTTTTTGTGGACTCGCTCTTTCACAGTTTTTCACTTGTCGCGTGGCTTCAGGGTACGGATAAACGAGGGACTACTGTATAGCCAAAGGTTTGTATTTTACAATTGAGTATTACGACCACACTAAGAAAAAAAATTACATTATAAGAACAAAGTCATAATATTACTAGAATAAAGTCATAATAGTACGAGAATAAAGTAATAATATTACTAGAATAAAATCATAATATTGCTAGAATAAAGTCATAATATTACTAGAATAAAATCATAATATTACTAGAATAAAGTTTGTTTATGTTTGTTTATGTTTGTTTATTACATTTGTTCATTTTTTTTACAAAAGAAACAATACAAGACAATCCCATAAATGATCATGTACAAAATATAAAAAAATGAAAGGTAGCAGAAAGAAGAATAAATCTTATTATATCTGCCCCTTTTTCAAACAATCAGATTAAACAATAATGGTAAATGGAGCTTATTTATATAGCGCTTTCCAGCCCCCTGTGAGGAGCCCCAAAGCGCTTTACAATACCAGCCATCCACCCATTCATTCAGACATTCATACACCGGTAGTGGTAGCCTGCCTTGCAAGGCGCCATCCAGACCTACCGGGAGCAACTCGGGGTTAAGTGTCTTGCCCAGGGACACAACGACACATGGTGGGTGGATGCGGGATTTGAACCTCCAACCTTCTGATCAGGAGTCGACTGCCATTACCACTACACCACGGCCGCCCCAATAATCTTCCACCAACAGTACAAAATGACTTACTCTTTCTAATCAGATTAAACAATAATAATCTTCCACCAACAGTACAAAATTACTTACTCTTTCTAATTTTCTAACTAATACAATACACAATACGTCATTTTATATATATTTTTTAACAAATTCATTTTGATCATTTTCTTAAATGTAAACATTGACTTGGCATTTTTAACTACATTCTCCAAGCCATTCCATAATCTAATTCCCTGGATTGAGGTAGAACGTCCCTTCAAACTAGTTCTGAATTGTGGTTTTATAAACATCTCTGTTCCCTTAAGGTTATAACAACTTTGTCTTTTAACAAAATGCATTCAAAGTCAAAGTCAACTTTATTGTCAGAACTGCAATATGTACAGGACATACACAGGACCGAAATTGCGTTTCTCTCAGTCCCTCGGTGCAACAGTAACCATCTAAACACTAAACACTAAAACATTTAATACACATAAGCATAAAATAGTAAAAAAGTGTAACACTGTCCTGAGTTTTTTCATAATAGTATAAAAGTATGAAAATTTACACCAACACTGAAACACCAAACACCCCTAAAACACCAAACACCCAATGAACATAAGCATAAAATGAAATAATAAAAGTGTAATACTGTCCTGAGTTTTTGCATAGTAGTATGAAAAGTATAAAAACGTAAATCTATAAAATAAACTGAAGTTTCTAGCGTTGACATTTGCATTTGCATTTGGATATTTAAAGGTAATGCATTATTTTGAGCTCTATACATAACTGATAAAATATTATAATCTACCAAATCATGGAACTTCAATAACTTCAGTTGATAAAATAATGTACTAGATGGATGACGGTAATGTTTTCTAGTGATAATTCTTACAGCTCTTTTCTGTAATACAAAAATAGGCTTTGTGATTGTTTTACACGCTTTCCCCCAAACATCAATACAATAGATTAAGTGTGGAACAATGATTGTGTTATACAACAAATACAGAGCTTTATCATTCAATAGGTCTCTGACTTTGTACAGTACTGCAATCGATTTAGCTATTTTTATTCTTACAGAATTTATGTGTTGTTTCCATGTCAGTTTGTCATCAATGATAACACCCAAAAACTTCACCTCACTCACTCTACAAATCTCAACACCTCAATTTTGAGTGGAACATCAACAGTTTTCTTTTTATTACTGAATATCATATAATTAGTTTTTTCTAGATTTAATGATAATTTATTGATTTTAAACCAAGTTTGTATTTTGACAAATTCTGTCTTTATCAATTCCAACATTTGTTCTATATCTTCACCTAAACAGAAAAATGTGGTATCATCAGCAAAAAGTACACATTTAAGGAGTCCTGACACATTTACCAAGTCATTCACATATAAAATAAATAGCTTTGGTCCAAGTACAGAGCCTTGGGGAACTCCACATGTGATATTACAGAGGTCAGATCTTACATCATTTATTTGTACAAATTGTTTCCTATCTTTCAAGTAGCTAGATACCCACTGTAATGCTGGTCCTCTAATACCATATTTGTTCAGTTTTTCAAGGAGAATGGTGTGATCAATAGTATCGAATGCTTTTTTTAAATCAACAAAAATACTGACACAATATTGTTTTTGATCGACAGCAGTAGTTATTTGTTCCATTAATTCCATGAGAGCCATTGATGTAGAGTTTTTTGCTCTAAACCCATACTGACTGTTGCTTAGAATATTTTGTTTATCTATAAATTGATCTAGTCTGTTCACAAATAGTTTTTCAAGAATTTTTGAAAACTGTGGTAACAAGGATATAGGTCTATAATTGTTGAACACACATTTATCACCATTTTTAAAAAGAGGAACTACCTTAGCTACTTTCATATTATCTGGAAATATTCCTGTTGAAAATGATAAATTACATATATATGTAAACGGCTCAATAACATGGCTCATTATGTCCTTTACAAACATCATATCCATGTCCACCCAGTCTTTTGATCTCTTGTCTGTAAGATTTTTTACTACATTCATTATTTCCTCTTTGTTAGTTCCATTTAGAAGAATACTGTTTGCACAACCTGTAATTGAATGGCTCACATTATTATCTACTTTTGGTATTTTAGCTGCAAGGCTTGATCCAACATTCACAAAATATTGATTAAAACCATTTACAATTTCATTTTCATCGTGAACTTCATCGTTGTCTTTTACAAAATATTTTGAAATACCAGTTTTTGCTTTATGATTCTTCAGAACACTATTCATTACTCGCCATGTTGCTTTCATATCACCATTACTTTTATCTAATAATTTACTATAATATTCTTTCTTATGTTTCCTTATAATCCCTACTAATTTATTTTTATACTTTTTATATTTTTCTTCAGCGTTCTGAGTTCGCAATTTCAAGAAACATGAATACAAATAATTCTTTTTTTTACAAGCATTTCTCAACCCTTTTGTCATCCATGGTTGGTCAACGATATTTCTCTTTGTATGATTTGTTTGCACACAATTCTTTTCATACAGAGCTTCCAAGATATTCATAAACTCATCATATGATCTGTTCACATCTTCAACATACACATCATTCCAGTCTTGTTTATCTAGATCCTCTTTCAATTTTTCCAAAACTTTTTTTGATGTGTTTATGATCTTTTTCTTCTTTGTAACTGCTTTTGTGATGCTTTATAATATTACTATATTTTATATAATTACATATAATTTATATAATTACACAATTGGCAACGTATTCTACTAATCAACGACGTGAACACCGCTTGGAACTATTTTCATAATAGTTTCATTTACTTTGTGAACAAACACGCTCCTTTCCGGCAGTTCAGGATAAAGGGCCGAGACAGCCCCTGGTTTACTCCTGAACTAGCTGATCTCCTGCACAGGAGAGATCATCTTTGGGCCGCAGCAAGAAAATCACACTCAGACACTGATTGGTTGAAATTTCGGCAGCTGAGGAATAAATGCACAACTGCCATCAAAGCCGCAAAACGTAATTACTTCTTATCTCAGACCTCCAAAAATCTAAACGACCCAAAAAATTCTGGAAAACCATCAAATCTCTCTCAGGCACCCCCCAATCATCTGACCTCCCATCACAACTTCTTGTTGACTCTGTTCCTGTGTCAAATAAGCACGAGATCCTGAACTGTTTCAACAAACATTTTGTTGCTTCTAGTTCATTATTTGACACAGTTACAAATGGAAAAACGGCCACTTCATCTAATAATCAAACTTCTACAAATCAAATCCCTCCTACAAGTAAATCCTCAGTTAATCACACCTTCTCTTTTTCTCCGTTCTCAGTCAGTGAGGTAAATAAACTGTTAAAAGACCTTGATCCTAAAAAATCTGCAGGTCCAGATGAACTTCCACCTTATTTCTTAAGGCTGGCTGCTCATATCATCACAGTCCCCGTGACCCACATCTTTAATCTGTCCATAAGCCAAAACACCATTCCGGATGCTTGGAAAACAGCCTTTGTTCTTCCTTTGCTGAAGGGAGGTGACCCTACCTCACTGAACAACTATCGACCAATCTCTAAACTCTGCATTTTATCCAAGATCCTAGAAAAACTGATAAACTCTCAGATCAAAAATTATCTGGACTCATTTAACATTTTACCTCTTCATCAATCTGGTTTCAGGAAAAAACACAGCACAACAACTGCTTCTCTGAAGGTTCTTAATGACGTTGTTGAAGCATTGGATGCTAAGAATTATTGTGCTGCACTTTTCTTAGACTTGTCTAAAGCTTTTGACACTGTGGACCATAACATCCTGTGTCATAAGCTCTCAGAAATCGGTTTCTCTGATCACACAATCGGTTGGTTT
>JBBPBX010086667.1:0-14851 GCA_038048925.1 Garcialebias charrua
GTATTTTTATTCTTACAGAATTTGTGTTCTCTCCATATCAGTTTGTTCATTCATTCATTCAACCTTTATTTATACAGGCTGGACTCGTTGAGCCACGGGGACTCATTTACAAGAGGGACCTGTCTCACTCACACCTAGGGTCAATTTAGAGTTAACAATCAGCCTAACATGCATGTTTTTGGACTGTGGGAGGAAACCGGAGCACCCGGAGAAAACCCACGCATGCACGGAGAGAACATGCAAACTCCACCCAGAAAGGCCCCCGGACCAGGATTTGAACCGGGGACCTGCTAGCTGAGAGGCAGCAGCTCTAGTTTGTCATCAATGATAACACCCAAAAAGTTCACCTCACTCACTCTAAAAATCTCAACACCCTCAATTTTGAATGGAACATCAACAGTTTTCTTTTAATTACTGAGTATCATGTAATTAGTTTTATCCAGATTTAATGATAATTTGTTGAGTTTAAACCAAGTTTGTATTTTGACGAATTCGGTCTTCATCAACATCTCCAAAAGTTTGCTCTGTGTTGTAAAAAGCTGCACTTTCAACCTGCAGAAGGAATGTTGTTGTTGGAATATGGGGAGATGTTTTGTTTTTGCTACTGGGGGCATGTTTTGAGCACACAAAAGACTCCAGCCCCAGGGGGCCACACACACCTAATGGAATGCAAATTCCTCAATCTGTCATTTGACAGACTCTGGTAAGGGTAGTACTCATCTGAATATTCTGGTAGTCCTAGTGTTAAAATGGCTGCCGCCACGAAGGAATTTTCATGAAAACAAGGTAAAAAACTATTATTTCTTTGCTGAGAAAAAATATATTTCTTAGCTGACGTTATATCAGAAGTGTTCCTGAGCTTAACAGTTCCTAAATCAATTCACGAAATGGTCAAATCTGCTGGATTTAAATTGTTTCGGTTTGACATTTTCCAAACAGCCTCGGGTGCGCTACGAAAATAAATGATAAAAAATCGAATTTTATCTCAAATGTTTCATCTAGGCCAACAGTCAGTAAATTAGAGCCATATAATTACACACTGGTAGCAGAAAAAATATCCACCGAGTGGTTTCTGAGCTATTTATCTGATAGCCTGGACCTCGCCAGGCTAAACTAACAAAACTCCGCCTTCTGTTCTCTGATTGGTCCGGTCAAAAATCTACCGGAGAAATCGTTGTCTATGGGACAAGTCCCAGACCCTAGTACAAAGCGAAGTGAAGGACAAGGGTCTGGTTTTAACCAGGCTAGCTCCAGAGGGTGATGGGAGTCAAACTGCAAATACTGGTCTGTGTGAGTGGGTTTGCAAATTTCTTCTATCAGAAACCGATACCTCACAGTCCAAGAAAGCCAACCTGCCATTTTTTACATCTTCTCGTGTGAACTTGATATATTTATCCACAGAGTTGATGTGATCAGTGAAATGTTGGACTTCCTGAGATTTAATTTTAACCCAGGTGTCGTCAACATACCTGAACCAATGACTTGGTGGTCTCCCTGAAAAGGATGTCAAAGCTCTCTTTTCTACCTCCTCCATGTACAGGTTGGCAACAATAGGAGAAACTGGAGACCCCATAGCACACCCATGTTTCTGCCTATAATATTGCTCCCCATATGTGAAATAGGTTGACTGCAGTGCAGGCACAGTTTCAAGATTTGAGCATGCATCAGGGTGTAGTGTTTTAACATTTTCCCTCCTGACATAAGAAGATGCAGCTCAGCTGTTTCCTGAAACACTTTCTTATCTCGAACTGGAGGTCAGCAGATTTGTGCAGACAAAGAGTGTTGTTGTGAGCAGCTGGCTTCAAGGAACGCCCAGTGAACTCCACTGAACTGTAATGATATAAAGGTCAGCAGTTAGCACTGTTCGAGGCTGATTCGGTGACAGTGTTTCCATGCATGTTCATTTATGTATGCTTATGTACTGTCATCTGTCCTGAATGAGTCCTTGCCAGTGATGTTGGATAAATTCTTCACCTGCCGTGAGTGTGGTTCTTTTGAGTAAACAACTTTAGTGAACAAGATCCTTTTTCAACAGTAAGCTACGTTCTTAGAGCACCCATAAATTGTGAAAAAACACAAATATTCTATGTGGTCTGAAAAAGGCCTGTAAATGCCAATTTTTAGAGCTTAAACCCTAAATATGCTCCCAATACATAAAATATATTCTTCTTTTGGCCTTTCCCTCTTCAGGGGTACAGCGAGTCATCCTCCTCCACCTCACTCTGTCCTCTGCATCCTCTGTCCTCACTCCAACTATACCTTCATGTCCTCTCTAACTGCATCCATATATCTCATATTTGTCTTTTTCCTGGCAGCTGCATTTCTAACATCCTTCTACCAATATACCCACTGTCCCTCCTCTGGACATGTCCAAACCATCTCAGTCTGGCCTCCCTAACTTTATCTCCCAGTTGTTCAACATGTGCTGTACCTCTGATTATCTCATTCCTGATCTTATCCATCCTTGTCACTCCTAAGGAGAACCTCAGCATCTTCATTTCTGCCACTTCCAGTTCTTTCTCCTGTCTTTTTGTCAATGACACCTTCTCCAGACCATGTCTTGTAAACTTTTCCTTTGACCTTTGCTGACACCTTTTTGTCACAAATCACTCCTGAAACTTTTTTCCATCACTCCATCCTGCTTGGACTCTCTTTTTCACCTCTTTACCACATTCCCCATTTTCCTGGACAGTGGACCCCAAGTACTTGAAGTCCTGCACCTTTGTGACCTCTGATCCTTGTAGCCTCACTGTTCCACTGGCCTCCCTCTCATTCACACACATGTACCGGTCCGGTACTCTGTCCTACTATGGGTGCAGCAAATTTGGATGTTGTCAGTCCATACAATGGGCGCTATCAACTGTTATCATCCCCATATGTAGCGGTGAAACTGTCACAATCTAGCTCCTAGCATGTTTAAAAGAACGTTATCAGCGTTATTATCGCTGTGAGTAGGCAGCGTGTTTCCGTAAACCCGGAAGTGTTGTGTTTTTTTTTCAGCTTATGTAACCGTTTTCCTAAACCTAACCTTAAACCTGACCCAGAGGACCAACCCTAAACCTAACCCCAGCTCACCCTTGTGCCTAAACCTAACCAAGACCCTAAACCTAACCCAAGACCCTTTACTCTAAACCTAACCACGTAGCTAAAGACGGAGCCTGCTGTCATCAGTTGTAATGGTGATAACGTACCTTTAAACCTCCTAAGAGCTACAGGAGGGGCAATCCGACCGCTACGTATGGGGATGATAATGGGCAATCTGACCGCTACGTATGGTTGATAACATCCAAAGCGGGTGGCGGCTGACTCATTCCTCTTCCAAGTGCATACCTCCACTTCTCCAAGTTCTCTTCCACCTGTTCCCTGTTCTCACTACAGATCACAATGTCATCTGCAAACATCATAGTCCAAGGGGATTCCTGCCTGATCTCATCTGTTAGTCCATCACCAGAGCAAACAAGAAGGGGGTCAGAGCCGATCCTTGATGCAATCCCACCTCCACCTTGAAGCTATCTGTCACTCCTACAGCACATCTCACCACTGTCCTGCTGTCCTCATACATGTCCTGTACCAGTCTAACATGTCCTGCTGTTCTCGTACATGTTCTGTACCAGTCTAACATATCCTGCTGTCCTCATACATGTCCTGTACCAGTCTAACATACTTCTCTGACACTCCAGATTTCCTCATGTAAAACACCTCCTCCTTCGTCACCCTGTCATATTTTTTTCTAAATCCACAAAGACACAATGGCGTTCTTTCTGTCTAGCTTCCACAACTCTCTCCCAGATCTTCATCGTGTCTCATCATCAACTTAATTCCTCTGTAGTTGCTACAACTCTGTACATCTCCCTTGCTCTCCAAAATGTGTACCAGCACACTTCTTCTCCATTCCTCAGGCATTTTCTCACCCTCAAATATGCCGTTGAATATTTGAGTCAAAAACCTCACTACCATCTCTCCAAGACATTTAGGTCAAGGTTATGTGGTACATGTGGTTGTAGTGGACCTACCCAGGGTCAAAACTGAAGTGTTTTGAACTGTTCCAGTGATGACCTTTGCTGACCTTTCAGTAACCAGACTTTTAACACAATTTATTTTATTTGTTGTAATCTGAGAACATAGTCACCAAAAGAGACAATTTCTATCTTTGATTTTTTTTCTAATACAAATATAATCAGAGCATCACCTGTGTTTATTCATGAGCAGTGTTGTAATTTACAATATGTCTTATGGTCACATATGCTATTATGCTGTGTTATTCTGTAAAGTGAAACATTACTGTGTCACTTCTGCACTAACATGGTGTCCACAAACTGTGTGAAAGTTGAAGACCCGGGTCAGAGAGGCCCGGCAGTTTTGTTTAGAAATGGAGAAGACAGTTAATCCGTTGTTTTCATGAGAATGACTCCAGCACTCTCTGTCTTTTCCTAAACATTTCTCTCTGCTCTGACTCTCACCTTGAATTCTGATAACGTTAAAGTGAACCCTTTGACGTGTCTCTGTATTCTCCTCTCTTCCCTTCTGACCAATCAGAAGACTGTTTTCTGGTCTCAACACTTTTAGAAAAACGTTTGCTTCGGTGAACGTACAGAGTTTTGCTGGGGACTTCAAGACATGAGGTCTTCCCAAAGAGCTGAATGAACGTCAGTCACACGCTAAGGACACGTCATTCAGTTAAAGACTAATAACATGCTTGTTATCAGTCCACTTATACGTAAGCTCAGAACTTTGATTATTCCTTTCTGGAATAAGTTATCTTGAAGTCAACCAGGAGCTGCTGACACCATTTTCTGGTGATCGACGCGGATCCCAGGAGACGTTGAAACGTAAACGAGAACCGGTTCGGACGTGCTGGACCTGCAACGATTCTGTACGCCTGAAAGGCTGGTGCCATCTCTTTACCAGACTAATCGTCTTCAAGGTAATGAGTCAGCGTTTACAAACATACCTGGATTTAGCAGAAGTCGGATGGAAAGTGTCATCTGGTTAAACTCAAGATAAATCTCCCTATTCCTCTTAAATCTCTCCCTATCTCCATTCTAAGCTGGTAACTACATTTTAAGCTAAAGAGCCACAGACTAAGTATATTGACAACTGTATCTATGTCTGTTGTGTTGCAATTTAAATGTGTGACATGTTAAATTGCAAGAAAGTGAAAATCAGTCAATGAAGTATAATGGTGTTAATTTTAGTTGATTTATTTTAAATAAATGGTAGTGTCTCCTGGCATACCAAACTAAAATCAACGTCTCTGTCACTTAATGACTTTATGGTTTATTTATCTATCATAAAGATCACAGAGATATTGGGTAAACTGAAAAAGAAAAGAATCCGTGAAATTACTATTCAATCTGAATAAGTAATTAAGATATATAAAGTGTGTCAGTTTAATATTGACCTCCCGTCTATATCCTACATGGTGGAACAAAATTGTGTACACAGGGTCCCAGTTACATACAACAAAAGTATAAATTGTAAAATTAAAAGAGTAATAAGGTCCAAGATGTGAACTAAGAAATAATTAAAGTGCTATATGTTGTCATCACTGTATGTTCACAATGGTGAAATTAGTTCTCTGAATTTAACCTATCACAAATGGGATACAGCAGGTGGAGCAATGGGCATCTAAGCACACAGGGAGCAATTAGGGATTGGGTGTCTTGATCAGAGACACCCCAGCATGTGGGAATGGCTAGGGATCGAGCCTGGGTCTTTTGGGTCCCAAGTCGGCTGCCCTGCCTCTACCCCCATCTCGGCCCCCCAAATATGCTAATATGCTAAACACTTAATAGTGCAAAAACTAGGGATGCATGATATTATCAGCATGTATTAGTCGATATTAGCTATAAAGTTGTAGTGAACCAGATGGTGTTCTCTGATACACCTTCATATCTTTGATATGTCCCAGTGACACCTTTTCACTGATACTTTCAGTAAAAAGACATTAACACTATTTTATTACATTTATTTGAAAACACATATTATTTCAGAAGAGACTTCCTTTTAATGTGTGTTAATTCAGAATTAATTCTGAGAATAACTTGTCATTGTTTGATCATGTTTTATGCTATTTCAAAATGTTGATCACTTCTTCATATGATGAATCAAACGGTGAAAGTGAATTAATATGTCAGACTGAACTCCTCAGTTTTGTTAGAAGTTAGAACACAGTTTTAATCAGTTGTTTTATGAAGCTGGCTCCAGTCTAATCTGTTTCTCCCTCTTCATTCTAAACAACTTCTTCTCTGTTCTAAAAAACTGATCTTCTCCTATCCGAGTGACCTTCATGCACTAACTCTTCCACTGGTTTGCTTGGACCAATCGGGGAAGAACAAGTCATCTGATCACCAAAGGTGGGCACCAGACCGCTAGAGATCGCTAAAGCGCTAATCCGCTTATAGCGGACCTAAACAATTTGTCAGCGTTACAGCAGATTGACTAACTTTTATAATTCATAAGTGGATTTGTGCTATATTTTTTTAATGCAGTACCGCTAATAACTAATTATCTATCAGTAAAAATGAAAAAATTATTTACGGGCTCTTACGCTAGCTCTCGTAGCTGCTTGTTTACCTTTTTCCCCCTTGGTGAGGGAGCAGAGAGGAGGGAGGGGAAGTAGAGGGGAGAACAGACGCGGATCTACCATGTAGGCAAATGATGCCGTTGCCTGGGGCTCCCAATCAGCAGGGGCCCCGGCCCCGCCCCGCCCCGGCCAGTCACCTACATCCCTAACATTGCTCATGCTTGTTAATGTACATTTAACATAAAAATAATTATAGTTACGATGAAAACGATCATTAAAAACGCAATACAAAAACCGGTCGATTTCTGTATCCCCCTACTAAAAATGGACTATTCCATCTTGACATCTTCCGGGTCAGAGGTGAACTCGGGTGCTAACGATGTGGCTAGCTGGTTGTGCTTGGTGTCTCCATAAATCACGAGAGAGCCCCGCTGTATCAAGCTAAATTAACACGGCCGGAGGATTGTATTCGGTGTTTTGTGTCAACCACTCGACGGTGAGTCGTTCGTTTTATGTATTTGGGTTCCTTTTATGAAATAGAAATGCGGTGGCGACACGCCCGTGTATTTGAGATTTAAAAGTGGTCTTAGTGATTAAAAGATCATTCTCTTTTTGTTAATTTCGTGGCCGAATAGAATATATATACGTAAAGTATTAAATAAATCTTTTGATTTTTGTAATTTCATCCTTTTAGGATCATTTTAGTTACTTTTCATTAAATCTGTTGACTGCCTATAGAAATTTGGAATTGGTTTAATTTATTTTGGGTTGCGCAAGAAAAAAGAAATTACTATTTGTTTTTTGAAACAATATTGAAGTAAATTAAGCTTAATTGACTCTTATATGAATTAAACTTGGATACAACTTGGAAGTGCACTTTAAAACTTGATCTGTAACTTTAATTTGATCTGTACTGTTGATGTGGTCTTTGAATTGAAGTTATAATAATAATAATAATAATAATAATAATAATAATAATAATAATAATAATAAACTTTATTTGTATAGCACCTTCCTACAATGCCTTGCATTGACCAAGGTGCTTAACAGGACATTTGAATGATTCTTGAAAAATACCTGCTGGAATTATTTTATTTGTTTTTGTGAATGTTTAACTATGTGAATGTTTAACTATTTTTGATAACAGTTTAGTCCTGTGTATATAGTAATGCTAATTTTTGTTTTGTTTATGACCTTGTTTAGGTCAGGGTTTTTTTCACCCCCTGTTCCCACCCAGGATGGCAAGCTACCGGATCACCGCAGCTGTGCGGTAGGACTTAAATTGCACCAAACTATTTGTTTTTTTCTGGACATATTACCCTGGATCATGAACTACAAACTACCAGATTATTGATTGATGGACCTTTAATCATCCGGGATTCAAGAACTGATTTAAAATAGAAAAAAAAAGAACTCTTGGGTGTAATCAGGGTCTGTTTTGTTGTGTGTATTTTGTCTATTGGTTATACTCAAAGAAAATGATTATTATTACAAACAATATTATTATCAGAGTCAGAGAGTCTTTATTGTCATTTGCACCGCATGTAGTACATGTGATGAGATGAGATTATGTACACGGGGTCCCAGTTACATCCAACAACAAAATGTAAGAGAAAAACAGTAATAACATCTAGGATATGGACCGCTAGTTGGCAGTGTAGTGCAAATATTGCATAACTTGCTGGCTACCAATTGTTGAATTTAAATAGCGGTTTAGAATTTAGCTTCCCCTAATTTTTATAAGACATTAGTGCTTTTGAAATTGCGGACCTAAATAAATTAATTAGTGCTTTAGAAATAGCAAAACTAATTTTTGGATTAGCGCTGCCCAGCACTGCTGATCACAGATCCTTTCTTAAAGTTCTAAGCTGTTGCTGGAACTGACAGAGTCTGCTGTGGACCTCAAGCCATGAGGTTCCCCAAAGAGCTGAATGAACGCCAGTCACACGCTAAGGACACGTCATTCAGTTAAAAGATTTATGACATGCCTGTTATAAATCTATTTCAAGCTGTGAAAAGCTTCACTTTATTGACATTCCTTTAAGGAACGTCTTATCTTGGAAACAACACCAGGAGCTGCCGTTACTACGGTCCGAGTCTTGGCACACGTCTTGAGACGCTGAAGAACGGTAAACGAACTGACCAACTGGACCGAGGGAGATTGACCATCTTCACGAGGTAACAAGTCGTCAAAATGCTTTGCCAAGGGTACCAACGTGTAGCCGAGATCGGCCGGAGAGCTGCCATGTTTCTGGTTAAAACACGTCAAGATAATACCTCTCCTCATCCTCCATTTTCTCTTCACTGAAACTTTCTTACTTTAAGTAACTAAACTTTAAGTTATTGTGCCAGCAGAGATATAAGTTATTAACACCCATAACTTGTGTTCTGTTGTTCCTATGAAATTACGGACGCATGTTTCATCTATGCTGAAGTTAATTATAGGAAATATGATCAACCAATCATGTACATATGTTGTGGTGTAATTTATAATTATGTAAAATAAATGGTCCAGTCCTTCTGTACCAACATAAGTTTAACGTTTCCTGTGAATTACATCTGGTCTAATCACCTCTAGCCACAGAATTATTGATATTAATCTAAAAAGAGAGAACTCGTGAATATTGATGATAAGTTTGTGTCAGATAAAATCTACTCAAACCTTTCATCTGGAATATTGTACAGTCAGCAAAACTGACTAGTATTATATCCCTACAAAGTTAAATATCAGACCCCAGCCATTCCATCAAATTAAATCACGGATATAAAAGGCTTCTGTTTTAAGTTATTTTTTAAGAAACTGTCAAATATATCTATTAATGCACTACTACTTGTGCGCTTTTCACTTGCCGCTTGTGAACAGGTTGAGTTTAGATTCGTGAAAATTTACCAATTTGTACTGTTCCAAGTGTTGTCATTGTGTTAAAGAGTAAATATCATGAATAAATTTGATATTAAACATAATCCAAGTTAAAGTGTTACATCATTTTCAGCCCCCTTTTTGCCATCTGTATTTGGTAGCAAACTGACAAAGACCATGCAGAATAATGTAGTATTTGAATTCCACAGCAGAGAAAGCTATGTAGTCTCTGTAAGTAGGTCTAGGAAAACAATATTGGTATTGGTATCGGTTATCGGCCAAATAAGTTTTAACATATTGGCATTAGGGGTGCAAATCTCTCAGTGTCTGGAGAATTGATTCGATTCCGATTTTTGGTGTCACGATTCAAGTCAGAATCTATTTTTTGATTCAGAAACGATTTTTGATTCAGAAATGATTTTTCTATTAAAATGGTCATAAATTTAATTTCAGTTTTGGAACTGACAAGCTGAAAAGAATAAACAACAATGTAAACAAATGGAAAATGTATTTTAAACAATAATTTTAAACTGAAAACATTAAACAAAAATGTAAACAAATAGAACATTTATTTAAAATAATAATTTTAGGTTCCTTATTGTATCACATTTTTTGCATTGTTTGATAATTATTCCAAAAATAGGAGCAAATAACACAGGAATGCATTAAATTCTGTAACTTAAATAACCAGTATTAGGTTAGCTTTTTGCTCTGTTAGAAGATTATTGTTTGAATTGATTGTTTGAACTCGTTTTGTTTCTGAAAAAAAGAGGCAGAAAAAATAAGATTTCTTCTTCTTTCTGCCACCTTTCATTTTATGTATTCTTTCATATACAGTACTATGAGATATGGTTTTATTTTCTTTATCTTTTGGGCTTAAATGAAAATTTTTTTTTAGTGGCTTTTAGAATCGATTCTTAATCGCCAGGACTAAGAATCTAGATTCTTTAAAAAATCAATGTTTTCCTGCACCCCTAATTGGCATATCGACCAAAAATCTAATATCATGCATCCCTAGCAAAAACAATAATACGCCGAACAACAGCAGCACAAACATGAGTCTGAGTGAGCAGATGAGTACAAATGAATACAGCAGCATGAGAGAAGTCAGCAGCGTGAGATCAGCAGCATGAATAGTCAGCAGCACATATCTATATAAGCAATATAAGCATATTTAGAAACCTCCACCACTGCTATGTCATTAGATCCTAAATGCATCATGAGTTCATGTAAAAGAAGAAAAAAAGGCTTAATTTGCATGTTTGCAGATGATGTGATGTTTTATACGATTGATGAAGATGATAAAGCTACGGGTCCAGACAACATCCCAGGGAAAGTTCTGAAGGAATGTGCGGACCAGCTCTGTGAGGTGCTGGCTGACATCTTCACCACCTCACTTGCACTGGAGTCAGTTCCCACCTGCCTGAAGACCGCCACCATCATCCCAGTCCCAAAAAGCTCCACAGTGACTGGTCTGAATGACTACAGACCGGTGGCTCTCACCCCGATAGTCGCTAAATGTTTTGAGAAACTGGTCATGTCCCACATCAAGACAGCCGTCAACATCAACGAGGACCCTCATCAATATGCATACCGTGAGAACCGATCAACAGAGGACGCCATCTCCTCCGTGGTCCACACTGCTCTCACCCACCTGGATCAGAAGGACTCATACGTGCGTCTGCTCTTTGTGGACTTCACATCTGCCTTCAACACCATGATCCCCCAAACTCTGATAGACAAACTATCCACACTTGGACTAAGCCCCTCTATTTGTAACTGGGTCTTAGACTTCTTAACAGACAGACCACAGTCCGTGAAGATCCACAACTTCTCCTCCTCCACCATCACCCTCAGCACTGGCTCTCCTCAGGGATGTGTGCTGAGCCCTCTTCTGTTCACTCTGCTCACATATGATTGTACAGCCACACATCCAGGCTGTCATATTGTTAAGTTTGCAGATGATACAGCTGTGGTGGGATGCATCACAGATAATGATGAATCCAGCTACAGACAGGAGGTGGAACATCTGGAGAGCTGGTGCAAAGAGAACAACCTTCACATGAATGTGAAGAAGACGAAGGAGATGATTGTGGACTTCAGAAGGAACAAACACACCCACACCCCACTGTATATAGGTGGATCTGCGGTGGAGGTGGTCTCCAGCTACAAATACCTGGGTGTACACATGAATGATAACCTCAGCTGGAGCAACAACACCACCAGCCTGATCAAGAAAGGTCATCAGAGACTCTACTTCCTCAGACGGCTGAGACGAGCCGGTCTGAGAAGCCCAGTCCTCACCTCGTTCTACAGGTGTGCAGTGGAGAGCGTCCTGTGCTCCAGCATCAACGTGTGGCATGGAGGCTGCACAGTTGCAGAGAGAAAAGCTCTACAGAGAGTGGTGAAGGCTGCACAGAAGTCTGTGGGAGTCAGTCTCCCCACCATCACAGACATTTACACCTCCAGATGCAGAAAAAGAGCCACCTGCATCATGAAAGACCTCACTCACCCAGCACACTCACTCTTTGCACCACTCCCCTCGGGACGGAGGTTGAGGAGCATCAAATGTAGAACCACTAGACTGAGAAACAGCTTCTACCCTGAGGCTGTCAGACTCATGAATAAATAAATAATAAGAATAAACACTGCAAAATGTCACATCATACTGATACTGATCTGTTTCTTGTTGCTGCGTTCATCTGTGACCATCTGCTCATGTTCGTGCTGCTGTTTATAATGATGTTTTTCTACTACATTAGGGCTTAGTGTATTACTAGCTGATGTCTCTCTTAGTTAATCCTAGATGTTATTATTGTTTTTCTCTTGCATTTGTTGTTGGATGTAACTGGGACCCTGTGTACATAATCTCGTTTTCAACACATGTACTACATGCGGTGCAAATGACAATAAATTCTCTCTGACTCTGACTCTGACTCTGACTCTGATATTGTTTCAGTTCAATTCTTGGTCCTTTGATCCCACTGACCGTCACAGCAGCCCATATGGAAAATAAAGATCTCCCACATTGAACAGTAGAGACAGACCTCTAGTGGTTTAACATCAAAACAGAAGAAATTGTTTGTTACAAATAAAGTCCAGTTGTTCTGTATTGAACGCCTTTTTTGATTTTATCAAAACAGAAGCTGATGGCCTAGAATGGTTGTTCCTCAACGTATTCATACAGTACTATCATTACGGTACTTTTGTCCTAATGCTGACAAGTATTTCTTATACTGTATGGTATCCTTACTAAACACATTGTGTCTTTGTCTGCAGGGAAAACCAGCAGCTCTGAATAACATTTATGATGTTTAAACAAAGAATTCCCCAGAAGAGTGTGAGTTCACACAGAGAAGGACACACACAGGATGGCACAACGATCCATCAGTGGGCGCCTCCTTGATCCTTTTACCACTTCTGGTCCACAGCTGACTCATGCGGCGTGGCTTAAACTGGGGTTTTCCACATTACTGAGAGGAGTCATAATACAACCAGCTCTTTATTCCTGAGGAGCACAAAATAATACTCTCGACAAACACTCACAGAAAAAAAGGCACATGCACAAAACAGGCTTAAATGAACAATATAAGCTGTGTCTTGCTAACAAGAGTCTGCTGATGCTTTGCTGAGTTTCATTTTGGGTGTGCTCCTGTCAGTGTGTGGGCGGATGTTTGCGTGCATATGCCTCAGGCTCACAGGATTTCTCATAGTCCCGAACACAGCCCAAAAACAAAAAGGTGTCCTGACTCTGGCAGACACGCACAACAAGAATAAGAATGTGTGCCGTGTGTTTTTATTCTCCCCAGAGGCTATAACAGCAAGGTTGTACCACAACTGGAAACAGATGAGCTCAGAAATGAACTGAACCATAAAAAAAGAACAAGTCAAGAGTAGACATTTCAGAGAAATCCTATCAAAACCATTTTATGTATTTTACAATAGTAATACTGTACGCGGTTTCAAAAAATATACATGTAATATAAATCACAACAGTTTTGGACGAAACACTCATTCTTCATGTTAAACGTCAGTGAGCCACGTATCTGTTCAGTCTGTAACAAACGTGTTCAAAGCATGACCTTTTTTCAAATGGCATCAAATCATTTCGTAAGTTGGATATTTTTGAAGCGACAAGGCACGGAGGAGCATGTGTTTTAAAGCTCAGCAGTTTCTAACACAAAAAAAATCCTTATTACTTGATGGAGTCTCCACGATGACCTTAGGCGACGAAGAAAAAATGCTGCTCATTTAAAGTACGGTAGATTCCTATTCTTCACTTGACATGTGTAACGTCATACAGGAAGACAAAAGAATGCCTGTTATTTACTCTTGTCAGTCTTTTGATCCTTATTCACTGACGGGATTTCCCGTGAAGCTGCAGCACATGGAACAAGCCCCATCACCTCCGACTGGCTCGCACGCACAGATAGATGAAAACCTGGGGGAACAAAGACAAATAACTGTTCTTACATTTATCGGTTAACTGATGTGTTCAGCATTAAGACAAAGTCCAGTGACATGTTTTACATTGTTTCCACAGCTACTGAGCTGATGTGGACTCTTGGCTTGTGCGGCTCTCTTAAGGAAGCGTTGCTGTGGATTCCTAATGTCTGAGCTCATAGTTCAGTTCATAGACTCAGTTCACTTGAGGTTTCAGCAACCAGTTTCGGTAAACAACTTAGTATGAGACATTTAAATTATAAACAATAGTTTTAATACAAATTAACTACAGATATGGAGGATAAAGATCTTATTCTAACCAAATACTGTTTGAATTGAATAAACAGAGATAAGTCTGCTGTGTTGGTGTGTGAGTTTAAAAATACTCTGGCTGCTGAGGGAGAGGCAGGCAGATGTTATTTTGAACGCTTTTGTGCTGCATCGTATAATTATGTCCTCCGAGGAGAGCGGTTTGTGTTGTAAGACGGCTGAGGCACAGTGACGGCAGACGAGGTCCACCATGACAAAACACTCACAGATGATCGTGACTCAGCGGAACATCGAAGCATCGAAGTGGCGCTCGCAAACAAGCCGGGGCTTAGTTTTAAACCTCATCCCCAAATGTTTACACGTTTTACATCCCTGTCCCCGGTTACTGCTAATGAATGGCGTAAAGAGGAAACACGTTAACTCTACTACAGTATTGTGTTCTTGTCAGATTTGACCATTGTAGGTTTTCTTTCAAAAAAAAAAAAAAAAGGTTTTCTTTTATCTGATTGGGCGGCCGTGGTGTAGTGGTAATGGCAGTCGTCTCCCGATCGGAAAGTTGGCGGTTCGACTCCCGGGACCCGCACCATGTGTCGTTGTGTCCTTGGGCAAGACACTTAACCCTGAGTTGCTCCCGGTAGGACTGGAAAGCACCTTGCATGGTAGTCTGCCGCCACCGGTTTATGAATGTGTGTAGCATTCAATATATGTGTAGCACTTTGAGATTTTCAGTAATGAAAAGTGCGTTATAAATT
>JBBPBX010086668.1:1745-14851 GCA_038048925.1 Garcialebias charrua
TATATATATACATATATATGGTAAATGGTAAATGGAGCTTATTTATATAGCGCTTTCCAGCCCCCTGTGAGGGACCCCAAAGCGCTTTACAATACCAACCATCCACCCATTCAAGGAGCCAAGATGGTGTAGTGGCAGGGCTTTTGACTTGGAACCCGAAGGACGCGGGTTCGCGTCCCGGCCACTACACACCTTGGGGTGTCTATGAGTGCACATCTAATTCTCCAGCTCCCCGGGCGCTTTCTATGGCTGCTCACTGCACCACCTGGTAGGTGGTTGGGTTAAATGCAGAGACGAATTTCGTCTGTGTATGGGAAACATGCGCAGATGACAAGAAAAGACATCATTATTATTATTATTATTATTCATACACACATTCATACACCGGTAGCGGCGACTGCCATGCAAGGCGCCTTCCAGTCCTATCGGGAGCAACTCAGGGTTAAGTGTGTTGCCCAGGGACACAACGACACATGGTGTGTGTAACCGGGATTCGAACCTCCAACCTTCCGATCGGGGGACGACTGCGATTACCACTACACCACGGCCACCCATAATATATATATTATATATATATATATATATATATATATATATATATATATATATATATATATATATATATATATATATATATATATATGTATATATATATATATATATATATATATATATATATATATATATATATATATATATATATATATATATATATATATATATATATATATATATATATATATATATATATATATATATATATATATATATATATATATATATATATATATATATATATATATATATATATATATATATATATATATATATATATATATATATATATATATATATATATATATATATATATATATATATATATATATATATATATATATATATATATATATATATATATATATATATATATATATATATATATATATATATATATATATATATATATATATTTATATACACGACCCTGTGTACATAATCTCGTTTTCATCACATGTACCACATGCGGTGCAAATGACAATAAAGACTCTCTGACTCTCTGACTCTGATATATAATTATGCCCCCAAGGCCTCATCCACACCAACAGAATGGCCTCATATACATACCAATGGCTGCAAAAATGCTAATTCAATGAGCCATTTGACTCCCATGGGAACTATAGTTAGAATATCCGAATGGCTCACATGTGGTAGTGCTAGTGCTAAACCTAAAGTATGTGCTAAGCTTCTTTACATTTGAAACCATTCTGTGAGGTAATGTACTGTGATAAATGTTATTCAATAAATTATGAAATATGGTGAGACGCTTCATAGCCAGGTGTGGGAAATCCAAGGAGATTCTCAGTGACCAAGGGACAAACTTCCAAGGAGGAGAATGTGAGCTGCAGAAAGCATTTCAAGCACTTCATCCTGACCTCTGTCATGGTCTGTCTCCTAGTGTCTGGTGTTTCTGTGTTCTGTCTGTTTGTGTTTTTAATTCAGCTTTCTGTTGTGTTTCAGTCTTTTGTGTTTAATCTAGTCTTTCATGTTTGTTTAATTCAGCCTTCAGCTCTTTGTTCCTCCTGCTTGTGCTTTCTGTATTTCATTCAGCTTTCTGTGTTCCTGCCCCTGTCTCACCTGTGTCTTGTCTTAATCTCCACAGGTGGATGTCATGTGTAATCAGTGTGTTTGTGTATATATACTCTGTCTGCCAGTCTGTTCTTTGTCGCATCGTCGTTGGGTATTCCCTGTCCTGCCAACCTGTCCTGTTCCTTGCGCCAAGGTCCTCGTGAGTTTTTCCTACCATGCAAGCTTTTTGATTTTTGTATTATTAAAGTGTGCATTTTTATAATTCTTCGAGTCTGAGTCCCTGCCTGCATCTTTGGGTTCTTACCTGCCTAATCAAACCCTGACAACCTCAAAGAGCAGCTAGCTTGCCAGCAAATCAAGTTTCCATTCAATCCTCCTGGATCCTCACATTTCAGAGGTTGCATGGAGTGTGAAAATTGCTCACTAAAGACTGCTCTTCAAGTCATCATTGGAGCCCAAACAGTTACTGAGGAGGAGTCGCACACTGTTCTGATTGAAATTGAGGGGATGCTCGATTCAAAACCCCTGGGCTACAGCTCATCTGAAGTAGCAGATCCTGACCCTGTTACCCGTAACTATCTCCTAATGGGGCAGCGGGATGCCTCATTGTCACAAGTTGTTTATGACAGCCCAGAGATTCTTGGGCGAAGAAGATGGATTCTACCCGACCATTTCTGGCAAAATTTCCTGACAAGGTAATACACCTGCCAGGAATCCAAGCCCGCCAGAAGTGGCAGACTGAATTCATCAACCTACAAGTAAGGGATGTGGTCATGATTGTGGACAACCAGCTTCTGTGGGCCCTTTGGCCTGTGGGTAAAGTCTCTCAAGTTTTTCCTAGACCAGACACCCGGATCAGATCAGCTGAAGTGACTGTAAAGGGAAGAACCTACGTTCGACCCGTAGTGCAACTTCTCAGCCTATTTGTACATATCTTGCTTAAAGACGATTAATCCCCACTTTAACTCAGCCTTTTATTAGTTGTTCGTATTCACAAGTGAATACAGGGGGCGGCTATGGAAAAGGCTGCCTAAAAAAACTGTTATGATGGCCTTTTAAACAGGCAGAGTCTAGAGCACATGTGAGCAACATGCACACAAAGAGAGCAGAGATGAGAAAGGAGCTGCACTTGAGTTTTTCAGTTAGAAGTTTGTGTAGTTTTATTTGCAGTTTGTTGACACCTCATTTTGATTTGTGTGCAAATGCAAAATCACACTGTTACTTCAAAGTGAAGATTGAACAGCAAATTCTAGTGAAACCCACTGGAGTGTGACTCAGCTTTTGTTTGGAGTTCTAACCGGATTCACAACAGTGATTTTAACTTTCCAACCAGCACAATAAATTCACTATCTTTTACGGACCATCTCAAATTTCTCCTTGGATGTTGTGGAAACAAAGATGCTCTGCCCCCTTCCCACCCCCTCCCTTCCTCAGTGTCATAGAGCTGTGACAGAGCTCAACTGAGCTGGCTGATAAACAAACACCTCTTATCAGGACTATGGCTAGGAGGGGGCTCTGGACTGTGCTATGCTACGACCTTCCCTCAAACTCAATGCCTCCACTGGCTTCCCTCGCCTCCCTTGGCACAGCAACCTAGGAGATGTGAATGCGCCAAGGGCTGTGTTGCTCACCTGGCAGCCGTGCTGGGACCCCCACTCACTCCACGTGCATGTACATGTATTATGTCTATTTATGTTGCTTTACTGTGGTAGATTTTGTTTTATGCCTCAAACTGTGCCCTGTCTAGGACACGGTGTGAGAGATCTTTTTTATACCTCTCTCCTTATGTTTTTCTTCCTTTTTTCTTATCTAAGCAATAAGTTCAGCATTTCGTAAAAGCTCCAGCCCCTGTACACTTCCATCCATCTTTCAGACAGCTGTACGGAACATAATTTCACTGTACAGTACTTAACTGTGCAATGACAATAAAGCTGATTCTGAATCTAAAACATCATACTATTTTGAAAATGTTTGAAAATTCTAATTTATATGCAGTTTTATCAATACAAGCATTTAAACCTTAAAGCTCCACTGACATGTTCTTTTGACTTTTCAAAAAATGGCACAACATATATAAATATTAAGATAGACCTCTGACCGTTTTTGCTAAAATAATGTTAAATGAATGAAAATTTCTCTCAAAATAGTTTAAAATTAGCGCCGTTTTTTTAGACCGTAAATCCGGATCTTCCGGTCACGTGTCAGCATTCCCGTTTCTGACGTCACGTCCGATACTGAACTCTGCTCAAACGACAAAAATACTGAGTTTTCATGTGTTTTTTCACTACAGTTAGCAAGTTAAGCATATAAACACACGTTTCCGATCATTTTTATGCACTCAAAAGTAGTTTTTAGATGAAAATAGAGTGTTTTTAGGTGCGCTGGCGAAATTTACGAACGGACTTCCGGGTTGCGAATTTTTGGAAAAAACGAAAAAAATACTGAGTTTTCATGTGTTTTTTCACTACAGTTAGCAAGTTAAGCATATAAACACACGTTTCCGATCATTTTTATGCACTCAAAAGTAGTTTTTAGATGAAAATAGAGTGTTTTTAGGTGCGCTGGCGAAATTTACGGACGTGACGTCAGAAACAGGAATGCTCACGTGACCGGAAAATCCGGATTTACGGTCTAAAAAAACGGCGCTAATTTTAAACTATTTTGAGAGAAATTTTCATTCATTTAACATTATTTTAGCAAAAACGGTCAGAGGTCTATCTTAATATTTATATATGTTGTGCCATTTTTTGAAAAGTCAAAAGAACATGTCAGTGGAGCTTTAAATACCTTATGCCTTTAACAGTACAGTACAGGCAAACTAGAAGAATAGATTAGACAGAAATCAATGCAAAAACTGTTATTTATTTTATATATATATATATATTTATTATTAGGGCAGCATGGTGGCACAACTGGTAGAGCTGCTGCCTCTCAGCGAGCAAATTACCCTGGTTCAAACCCCGGTCCGGGGGCCTTTCTGGGTGAAGTTTGCATGGTCTCTCCATGTATGTGTGGGCTTTCTCTGGGTACTCTGGTTTCCTCCCACCGACCAAAATCTTGTATGTTAGGCTGACTGGTAACTCTAAATTGTCCCTAGGTGTGCATGAGAGGATGAATGTTTGGTTGGTTCCCAGTCAGTTTTCACACCTATAAGATGGGAACAGAGGGGCCTCATCTGTGACTTAGATTAGCACTTTGAGATTTTTATTAATGAAAAGTGCATTATAAATGGAATTCATTATTATTATTATTATAGATTAAAATGACCTTAAGAAACCCCTACTGTTAAGGTGTGAGGTGTGATTTGTCAATCTACATAATGTGTGTCTTATCTCAGCCTTATAACCTGAATTCCCCACTCACTGCTCTTTGAAATGAAAAAGCTCCTTGGATGAGGAGCGAAACATCTTATGTTACAAATAAAGTCCAGTTGTTTTTGTATTGAACGCTTTTGAATTTATCATGTCTTGGATGACTGAGAATCTTCACCAGCAAATAGATACACCACAACTAAAGCTGGGTGATATGGACCAAAATCAATCTCTCGATATTTTTAAGATAAATTGCGATATATGAAATATATATATATATATATATATATATATATATATATATATATATTCAGTTTTTTTAGATATTTATTTATAAATATTAAATACTTTGTAATAATCCTCTTCACCTGGAGGCAGCTATGGCTGAGAGGCTATAGCAGTTATCCTCCAGTGGGAGAGTTGGGGGTTCAATTCCACAAGCAGTCACATGTTGAAGTGTTCATGGGCAAGACACTGAACCCCTAATTGCCTCAGATGTTTTTCCCATCGGTGTATAAATGTGATAAAGCTCTAAGGCTAAGGCTATTCTTAGTAGAGATCTAGTAGAGTATATGAATGGGTAAATGAAGGCACAGATTGTGTTGTAAAGAGTTTTGAGTATCTTGACAAGATAGAAAAGAGCTATATCAGTACAGTCCATTCAGCTTCGCCACCTTCACATTAGTAAGCCTGTGTAAACTGCGGTAAAGTGAGCCTCCAGACCATAAAGCTGCAGCACTGTGTGTTTTTTCAGCCTGCTTCCTTGAAACAAACCATGGATCAGAGCTCATTTAGCCTTGCTGAGCTTTATGAGAGGAACAGAGAGAGGTGGCGACATAAATAAATCATATCGCTAAAGACACAGTCCCAGTCTCAGCTGTGAAACAAGACGGCTAAAGCGTTAGCCGTCTTGTTAGCCGTGCCTTGCAGATTTCTTCCAAATTTTTGAAGAAATCAATCTAATCAGTGCATATGCATTTATTTTAGTGTCTGGCTCTGCAAGCGGCCAGGTCATTTGTTTTTGATCACATCAGCAACAACTCAGGTCTGCAAACGTTTGTTTTCTTTATTTAAAAAGTCTTAAGTATTTTTTGCAACAAAACAAAAACGTTCACAGTAACTGCTGATGACAAGAAAGTAGTTTACATCGATAACTCATGGAGGTTCTGAAATTTTACTCAGTGTTTTACATTTAATCTGAAATTGTTTTTTTTACTTAAAAGTATAGTTCGTAGTCCATCCATCCATCCATCCATCTTCTTCCGCTTATCCGGGGTCGGGTCGCGGGGGTAGCAGCCTAAGTAGGGAGGCCCAGACTTCCCTCTCCCCAGCCACTTGGAGCAGCTCCTCCGGGGGAATCCCAAGGCGTTCCCAGGCCAGCCGAGAAACATAGTCCCTCCAGCGTGTCCTGGGTCTTCCTCTGGGTCTCCTCCCGGTGGGACATGCCCGGAACACCTCACCAGGGAGGCGTCCAGGAGGCATCCTAACCAGATGCCCGAGCCACCTCAACTGGCTCCTCTCGATGTGGAGAAGCAGCGGCTCTACTCCGAGTCCCTCCCGGATGACTGAGCTTCTCACCCTATCTCTAAGGGAGAGTCCAGCCACCCTGCGGAGAAAACTCATTTCAGCCGCTTGTATCCGAGATCTTGTTCTTTCGGTCATAACCCAAAGCTCATGACCATAGATGAGGGTGGGAACGTAGATCGATCGGTAAATTGAGAGCTTTGCCTTTTGACTCAGCTCTCTCTTCACCACGACAGACCGGTACAGCGCCCGCTTCACTGCGGACGCTGCACCTATCCGCCTATCGATCTCACGCTCCAGTTTTCCCTCATTCGTGAACAAGATCCCGAGATACTTAAACTCCTCCACTTGGGGCAGGACCTCCTCCCCGACCCGGAGAGGGCATGCTACCCTTTTCCGGCTCAAGACCATGGCCTCGGATTTGGAGGAACTGATCCTCATCCCGGCCGCATCACACTCGGCTGCAAACCGCTCCAGTGAAAGTTGTAAATCACGAACTGATGAAGCCAGTAGGACCACATCATCTGCAAAAAACAGAGAAGCGATTCTAAGGTCACCAAAACGGATCCTCTCAACACCTTGGCTGCGCCTAGAAATTCTGTCCATAAAAGTTATGAACAGAATCGGTGACAAAGGGCAACCTTGGCGGAGTCCAACTCTCACCGGAAACGAGCCTGACTTACTGCCGGCAATGCGGACCAAGCTCTGACACCGGTCGTACAGGGACCTAACAGCCCTTATCAAAGGGCCTGGTACCCCATACTCCCGGAGTACCCCCCACAGAACCCCCCGAGGGACGCGGTCGAATGCCTTCTCCAAGTCCACAAAACACATGTAAACTGGTTGGGCAAACTCCCACGCACCCTCCAGGACCCTGCTGAGGGTGTAGAGCTGGTCCAGTGTTCCACGACCAGGACGAAAACCACACTGCTCCTCCTGAATCCGAGGTTCGACTATCCGACGGACCCTCCTCTCCAGAACCCCTGAATAGACCTTACCAGGGAGGCTTAAGAGTGTGATCCCCCTATAGTTGGAACACACCCTACGGTCCCCCTTTTTAAATAGGGGAACCACCACCCCAGTCTGCCAATCCAAGGGAACTGCCCCCGATGTCCACGCGATATTGCAGAGTCGCGTAAGCCAACACAACCCTACAACATCCAGAGCCCTAAGGAACTCCGGGCGAATCTCATCCACCCCCGGAGCCTTGCCACCGCGGAGCTTTTTAACCACCTCGGCGACCTCAGCACCAGAGATCGGAGAACCCGACCCAAAGTCCCCAGGCTCTGCTTCCTCAGTGGAAGACGTGCCAGTAGGATTGAGGAGGTCTTCGAAGTATTCCGCCCACCGACTCACAACATCCCGAGTTGAGGTCAGCAGCACGCCACCTCCACCATAAATGGTGTTGGTCTCGTACCTCTTTCCCCCCCTGAGACGCCGGATGGTGGACCAGAATCGCCTCGAAGCCGTACGGTGTTTAAGCATAAGGGTGTCCATATGTGCTCTTGGCACCAGGACACCCTAGGTCGCAGTTCGATGATCGACTTTGTTGTCGTCTCATCTGATCTGCGGCCGCATGTCTTGGACACTCGGGTGAGGAGAGGGGCGGAGCTGTCTACTGACCACTACCTGGTGGTGAGTTGGCTCCGATGGTGGGGGAGGATGCCGGTCAGACCTGGCAGACCCAAACGTATCGTGAGGGTCTGCTGGGAACGTCTGGCAGAGTCTCCCGTAAGACGGAGCTTTAACTCCCACCTCCGGGAGAGCTTTGAACACGTTCCGAGGGAGGCGGGGGACATGGAGTCCGAGTGGGCCGTGTTCCGCGCCTCTATTGTCGAGGCAGCTTATCGGAGCTGTGGCCGCAAGGTTGTTGGTGCCTGTCGAGGTGGCAACCCTCGAACCCGGTGGTGGACACCGGCAGTGAGGGATGCTGTCAGGCTGAAGAAGGAGTCCTATTGGGCCTTTTTGGCTTGTGGGACCCCGGAAGCAGCTGATAGGTACCGGCAGTCCAAGCGGCATGCGGCTCGGGTGGTTGCTGAGGCAAAAACTCGGGCGTGGGAGGAGTTCGGAGAGGCCATGGAGAATGACTTCCGTACGGCTTCGAGGCGATTCTAGTTTGTAGTCATGTCTGTTAATTTTGCAAGAAGCTTTAATGAAGTGTGTTTAATGAAAATTAACAAGCCACTAGGTAGCACAAGCATGCATATCTCTTTTGCCAGTCCCAAGCACGGTTAAATGGTAAGGGTTGTGTCAGGATGACATCCGACATAAAATACTTTTGCCAAAACTATAATGCGAGTTCTTCTAAGCGACACCATACTAGATTAGCCGAGGCCTGGGCTAACAACGACTGCCAATAGGTGGTAAAGAACTGGCTAACATGATGCAGAGAAGGAAGGTAGATGTTTTTTGTGTCCAAGAGACCAAGTGGAAGGGCAGCAAGGCCTGCAGCATTGGAGCAGGGTTCAAACTGTTTTACCATGGTGTGGATAGAAAGAGAAATGGAGTAGAGGTGGTCCTGAAGGAGAAGTTGGCAAAGAATGTAGTAGATGTGAAGAGAGTGTCAGATAGGGTGATGTGTCTAAAGATAGAAGTAGAAGGTCTGATGCTAAATGTTGTCAGTGGTTATGCTCCACAGGTGTGATATGGAGGAGAAAGATACACATTGGAAGGATCTAGATCAGTGTTTTTCAACCACTGTGCCTAGGCACACTAGTGTGCCGCGAGTGATCGTCAGGTGTGCCTTGGAAATTATCAACCCCCCCCCCTTTCTACAACCTCTTTAAATTTAAGACCACATTGTTGTGGTACTGTTCGGGTGTATTTTTGAAGACATGTTAAGTGCAATTTGAAATAAGAAATATAAAATATGATAAAAATACATTTTTGTGTTTATTTCATTCCTATTCAAGACACTTTGATAAGAATGACTATATATTTAATATAGGCGGATACAGTGTATCTATGTTTACAATTTTGGTTGGTGGTGTGCCTCGGGATTTTTTTCAATGAAAACACTGTGCCTTGGCTCAAAAAAGTTGAAAAACACTGATCTAGATGAAGTGATAGAGAATATTCCCAGGCATGAGAGAGTGGTAATTGGAGCAGACCTGACTGGAGTGAAGGAAAAAGAGGGGAGGAGGAAGTGATGGGTAGGTTTGGTCAAGGACCGATGGTGTCAGTTTCTGCCAACTAAGAGAATGGAAATGGCTGTAGTCAACACCTATTTCCAAAAGAGGGAGGAACATAGAGTGACCTATAAGAGTGGAGGAAGGAGTATGCAGGTCGACTACATTCTGTGTAGAAGAGGAAACCTGAGGGAGATTGGAGACTGTAAGGTTGTGGCAGGGGAGAGCGTGGCTAGATAGCATCAAATGGTTGTGTGTAGAATGACTGTTGTTGTGAAGAAGAGAAAAAGAGTAAACTCAGAGAAGAAGACCAAATGGTGGAAGATGAAGAAGGAAGAATGTTGTGAGAAATTCAGATAGGAGCTGCTGGTGAAGATTCTCAGTCGTCCAGGACAGATAGGAGCTGTTAAAGGCTCTGGGTGGTAAGAAAGAGCTTCCAAGTGACTGGGCTACTACAGCAACAGCAATTAGAGAGACAGGTAGGAAGGTACTTGGTGTGTCATCTGGACAGAGAATGGATGATAAGGAAACCTGGTGGTGGAATAGTGATGTGCAGGAAGCCATTCAAAGAAAGAGGCAAGCCATGAAGAAATATGACAGTGAGAGGACTGAAGAGAGGAGACAGGAATATAAGGAGATTGACCAGATTTGAGTATTGGATTTGTGCACGACACATAAACACCAGGAATAGTTGGAATGATTTATTAGTAAAACGCCACTGGTGAAGGTCTGGTTCCAGGCCCGGGTCCAATCTGCAGGGATACGTGGGTTAGTGACTTTGACTAGACTGTGAAGGTTCAGGTAATAGTGATAACAATAAGCAGAGTCAATCACCTTCACAGTAGAGAGCAAGATGTACTCCTTAGGTTGGTTTGGAAGGATGATGTCCAGGGCTGTGAGTTGGCAGCAGCAGAAAGTAAGCACACTGAGTGCAGCTTTGGGGAAAATCTAGAGAGGGAGAGGTCTGTGGGACAAGCTTGGGTCGAGAACAGTGGGTCAGAGATCAAAATCCAAAACCAGAGGAAGATCCAGGAGGCGTCGTCAAGACAATCATAAAGTGGGTCGGTACCATTGTCAGATTTCAAAGTCCAAAACAGGCAAGGGCAAGTCAAGGTGAAGAATCCAGAAGACAGGCGTGGGATCAGGATTTGAGAGACAGGCAAGGCTTGAACATGAATGCTGGACATTTATTCATACAAGTCTTTCAATAATCTGGTACTGAAGACAGTGAACAAGGAGCTTAAATAGGGGAACGAGCAGGTGTAAATCATGAGCCTGACTGCAGGGAGAAAGTGAGTGTGAGTGGTGAGAAACTGGTAGTAGCAGAACATGACTAATCAGATGTGGCATGAAGGGGGGAAAAACATGGCAGCTGGGCACAGAAACGTGACATAGCCCCCTCCTTTAAGCAGAGGCGGTCCTAGCCTATTTGGCGCCCTGGGCGAGCAACCCCAACGCCCCCCCCCGGCCGCTAGATTGCCAGTGGCGGTCCTCTCTCAGAAAATTTTGAATAAAATAGATGCCATTTCCTGCATTTTGGTGATTCTGGTGTATTTTAATGGGTTGTTCAACATCTAGTTTTACCTACATATATAATCTATTCAATAACTATTTTAGAGTTAATGGCAGAACAAGAAGTAGCCTGAGACAAACATGTAGCATTAACACATTATGAACATTACTCAAAAATTGTTTCCATAAGAACATTATCAAATATTTTATGTGAACGGTAAGATGCTCTGTGCTTTGTCTTACGGAAACTTGGATCTCTGAGGACACTCCAGACTCTGTTTACGAGCTGGACGACCGGCTCTTCTTCAGAACAGACCGGTGCACCGAGACTACGGGGAAAACGCGAGGTGGTGGTGTTTGTATTTACGTACACAAGGATTGGTGCACGAACTGTGCTGTGATAAAAAGAGCTTGTTCAGCTGCCGTGGAGTTGATCACAATAAGATGTAGGCCGCATTATATGCCACGTGACTATTCAGTGATCGTAATCAGCGTTATTTACATAGCCCCTGATGCTAATGCTAATGACGCCCAGAGAGAAATTCATGACTTACTCACCTCGCTGCAGTGTAAATATCCTGAGGGGCTTTTCATTGTTTGCGGGGACGTCAATCACGTAGATCTCCAAGTGTCCCTCCCAGCCTTCAATAAGAACGTCTTCGCAGCTACGAGAGGAGATAAAACACTCGACCAAGTCTTCACAAATGTAAAGGGGGCATACACGGCGAAGACACGCCCAGCGCTCGGAGCTTCCGACCACGACTCTCTGATTCTGGCCCCAAGAGAACTCCCTCCACTCAGGCGCTCAAAGCCGGAACAAAGAGAAATAACAATCTGGCCTCAAGATAGTTCCCCCTTGTTGAGAGACTGTTTTGAGAGGACAAACTGGTCTGTTTTCAGAGAAGCAGCCACTGATGGAAGTTCAGTGGACATGGAACTGTACGCTTCCTCAGTCCTGGGTTACATCAGTACATGCTCTGAAAATGTATCCATAAAAAAATATGTGAAATCCTACCCGAACCGGAAACCCTGGTTAAATAAAGAAGTTCACGCCTTGCTAGCAGCCAGAGACACTGCATTCAAGTCAGGAGATAAAGTGGAACTGAGAAAGAGCAGGAATGAACTGAAGGATGGCATTAAGAAGGCCAAGGCCACGTATGCACAGAGGATCGAGGGACAGTTCACCTCACAAGACCCACGGAGCATGTGGAAGGGTATTAAATGCATAACAGATTACAAAGGCAAAAACAAACAATGCCCCAGGGACCCATCTCTGCCTGATGCCCTCAATAAGTTTTATGCACGTTTTGATGATCCAAACAGACCTGCTAGCACCAGACTCACCTCATCACCAGATGAAGAGCATCTCAGGGTGTCCGCAGCAGAAGTGAGAGGCAGTCTCAGAAAGATTAATCCTCATAAAGCAACCGGACCAGACAACATCCCAGGGAAAGTTCTGAAGGAATGTGCGGACCAGCTCTGTGAGGTGCTGGCTGACATCTTCACCACCTCACTTGCACTGGAGTCAGTTCCCACCTGCCTGAAGACCGCGACCATCATCCCAGTCCCAAAGAGCTCCACAGTGACTGGTCTGAATGACTATAGACCAGTGGCCCTCACCCCGATAGTCGCTAAATGTTTTGAGAAACTGGTCATGTCCCACATCAAGGCAACCGTCAACATCAATGAGGACCCTCATCAATACGCATACCGTGAGAACCGATCAACAGAGGACGCCATTTCTTCCGTGGTCCACACTGCTCTCACCCACCTGGATCAGAAAGACTCATACGTGCGTCTGCTCTTTGTGGACTTCACATCTGCCTTCAACACCATGATCCCCCAAACTCTGATAGACAAACTATCTACACTTGGACTAAGCCCCTCTATTTGTAACTGGGTACTAGACTTCTTAACAGACAGACCACAGTCCGTGAAGATCCACAACTTCTCCTCCTCCACCATAACCCTAGCACTGGCTCTCCTCAGGGATGTGTGCTGAGCCCCCTTCTGTTCACTCTGCTCACATATGATTGTACAGCCA
>JBBPBX010086669.1:0-14851 GCA_038048925.1 Garcialebias charrua
GGACAATTGGGGACGCATAAGGGCTACTGCTCTCTCGAATTACCCGGGTTGCCAGCAGCTGGTTAATGTGAGACTTAACTGCCTCATATTCAGATGGAGGGATGCGCCGATACCGCTGTCGTACGGGAATATCATCTAACAAAGGGATGCTATGCTCAATTAAATTGGTAAAGCCAAGGTCACCATCAAAAGCAGAAAACACAGATTCATACTTTAGCAATAAGGCTCTCACTTTGTACTGCTCTATTCCATCCAGCATAGAGAGATCAAGGGAGGTTATCTTCTCTCTAACTGAGCCAGTCTCGACAGTATGGGACCTGACTGCAGCGATAATTTGCTCCTGTGCACAAGGGACTTCCTGCAACTCTGATGGTAGGCTCACCACATCTATAGGAGACAACACTCCAAGAGAACAGCGGGGTTTCAATGTAACCGTACACACCCCTACATTCACCACAGGAACATAAACAGTACCCCGAAAAACATGCAAGAGAGAAGGAGACACTAACAAACCCTCAGGTAAGCCAAACTTTGCATTTAAGGGTTCAATCAAAACAGCCCCTGCCAAGGCCAACATAGCAGAACAAGTAGCAGGTACAAGTTTAGTAGTGCCAGCAGGAACAACCACAGGTCTTTTACCACGCAACTTTGCAACACTAGTCTGAATAGGGTCTTTCTGCAAGTCGGTCTGCTGATATAACTGGAAGGCAGGAAGCCAGGAACTGAAAGCCCCCAAAACTGTAGGGCGTTCAAACAACTCAGGGCCATACTGGTCAAACAACTGAAAATAGTAGGCCTTTATGACATTCATCCCAATTATTCCCGGTATATGAGGTAAACTAACCCGGCCTGGAGGGTCTCTAACAACCAAGATCCCTCTTCTAGGAATTACCACACCACACACCTCTATGTCTGGCTCAAGATAGCCCAAGTAAGGAATGCTCAAACCGTTGGCAGCTCTCAACTCTAACCAATGACAGGACTTTAACTTGTCTGGAAAATATTTCCTGAAAAAGCTCTCTGAAATGGTAGAAACCATAGAACCAGTGTCAAGGACACACTGGACTGGAACTCCAGATAATTTCACAGTGACTTGGGGACAAGGCGCCATTAAACACTCCTTCACCTCATCTACATGGGGACCCACTGAGCCTGAACCACCCCCTCCTAATGTCCGGCTCCTTACACTAGGGGGAGTTAGTTTTTCCGACAACTGAGGGCTAGAGGTGGCTTGGACCCGAGGGGACCTGAACTGGGAACGGGCGTTACAGTACCGTGCAATGTGACCTGGTTGCTGACACCTGTGACAAATCACACTACTAAGACCAGAAGAACTGGCCACAGGGTGCTGCTGCATAGCTGCTAGGGATTGAGTGATCTGATCCAACTGGTCCTGTTGCTTTTGTACCAATTCTGTCAGAGTGGCAATCTGTGAGGCAGTAGAATTAGAGGGGGGCTCAATTTGGAGAGGGGGTGCACTAGCCCGTTGTACAGCACAAGAGGACGGCACAACACTATTGTTGGCCACCCCACCCTCACGCTCCCATGTAATGGCCTCAGCCCTAACTTCCAGCAATG
The DNA here is from genome assembly GCA_038048925.1 of Garcialebias charrua. Taxonomy (NCBI): domain Eukaryota; kingdom Metazoa; phylum Chordata; class Actinopteri; order Cyprinodontiformes; family Rivulidae; genus Garcialebias; species Garcialebias charrua. The sequence continues at coordinate 1,579 of JBBPBX010086669.1, forward strand.
TACACCTTGGATTGTCACGAACGTAGCGCTTTAATTCCCTACGCAGATCAGAATTGCTAACATTTTGAGTAAATTGATCACGAAGTAAAATGTCTGCATTAGTCATGGCATGAGGAGAATTAGCTTTAACTTTGTTCATTAAACAAAACAACGAATGGGAAAATTCCTGCAAAGTTTCACCGTCTAACTGTCTCCGTGAAAAGAAGTCCTCTTGTAGTAAGACATACGACTGTTGGCAACCATATAGTTCTCTCAAAATGGCGAAAACAGTTTCTGGATTCTCACGTTCAGCTAATGGTCTATATTTAATCTCATCCCGAGCTACACCTTCGAGATGGTCAAAAATGAAAGCAGCCTGATCTGTGGGTTCAACATGCCGGACTCGCATGCTGGTACAAACTTCTTCTACCCACTCCTCAACCCCAATACCATGAGTCCCCCTGAAGGTTGGACACTTTCGCTCCCTTGGCAGGTAGATAATGCGGTCAGTTGTCCCCATACTCCCCAGAGCTGCACGTGTACTTGGACCAGCTGGTGCATCATGTTGAGTTGAATTTGCTAGTGCAACGTCCCGTTCCTGTTGCAGACGACTCCTATCGGCCTCCAACTGCTGGACTCGAGCCCGGAGTTCTTCAAGTTCCTCTGCCATAGGAACGGGGAGGTGGGTCGTCCTTCACTGTTGGGGAGTATCCAGCTAGGTCCCACGATGTGCCTACTGTTAGCCTATTATGCTCCCAACTTCTAAATGCTCTTTAGAATAGAGATAAATAAATAAAATATATATACTGTATACACACACAAACTGCCTTATCAGCCAGATCCTTCCAGCAACGCCAGTAAATGTAACACGGGCTATGAAGGCCCGGATTGTGACTCAGAGGATGTGACTCTAAAGCCAACTGGTAGACTGTAAATAGTCTAGGGCTTCCCTATTACAAATACGCAGGTACGCCTGGCTTCAAATGACAAAAACAGAAGTGTTGTATACAATATATATTTTATTAATTCCTTTCAATATTAAAACAGCCTTTATTAGATGCATTTATGCTATGGTGGTTCTACCATGCCAGTTGTAAAAGGCTAGCACAACTCCAAATCACTAAACACCAAAGGATGTTACATGCCAGTAACATGAGAGCATGTACAGTTTAAAACAAGGCACAGAGTTGGGAGCACAATATAGCAACCGTAGCAATCTGCTGTACAGGAATGACAGTTAGTAAGGTGCTTGCACATGATAAACAATATTAGAAAATACAAGCATGTACCTTAATCAGTCACAATCCCAACAACAAGCACATTCAATTAGTTGCAGTGGCAATCTGCCACCCACTGGCACATGTCCTTAAGAAACAAACAAATACAAATAACTTTTAACAGAACTCCACAACAATATGTGGAGCAGCATTGACAGCACCCAACCAGCCATAAGTGACTAATGAAAAAAAACATTTACCTTAGCTTGTGCTTCATGGCTTTGCACAACTCCATGAACACTGCAGCAGCACTCACTACAGCCACATGCAGCAAGAGACTAAACAGCCAACACCCTGGAGAAGAATGTTTGGCTTACACACCTGGTGCTTAGTAACACTAATGAGCTAAACCACACTGAAGGTGGAGGAACAGGACACGGTGTGTTCAGGGAGCCAAACCAGAGTGGGAATTTACAGCCACTCTTCCAATGAACTAAAACCACCCGGTTACACTTAAAAAGCAATAATTGGAAGTACTGTAAATCCACAACAGATTAACTTTTGGAGTCAACCCTATATGAAATGGCTGCCACTGCTAATCAACCTTGGCAGACACAAAAATGGGTATAACTCATTTGTTTTCACAGATAATGAGCCATTCGTTGAATCTGTGGCTGAAACTGATCCTCAGCACATATTTTAGTGATAACAAATTGTACAAGATCTCTGTTTTTTTTTTAAAGTCATTACTTTTTGGACTCAACTGTGTTAGCAAATTATCTCATGCATCACTGTATTTTATTTTATTTTTTTACTGAAATTCACTATAAATGATTAACTGTTGAAGCCAAACGAAATAAAGATGAATTTCACAGCCAACTGGCCTACAAAAATACAAATACCATACCATCCATACCATACCACTTTCATCCAATCTTTATTTATACAGGTTAGTCTCACTGAGCCCCGAGGACTCATTTACAAGAGAGACCTGTAAAGCTAAGGCTATTATTCAGACAATTGTTTAGATACTGAGTTAATAGTTTTAAAGATTGTAGTGTAGAATTTTAGGTAGTTGTCAGTTCCCTTTCAGTTCGGTCTCTCGGTGCAACATACTTGCTATGGGAATTGCGCCCCCACGCGATTACCTGAAGGAATACGATCACGCCTTTTACGGCAGGGGGCGTCACCCCGCGCCAGAGGTACCGCCCTTTAGGTACTTAGGCGACTGACGCCCCTCCATCTTCCTCTTTTTTGCCCTTCACCTCGCAAAACCTGAACTACCTCTCTTCGCGGGACTTCTCTGCTGCTCCATCGCTCAACTTGAGGTGAGCTCGCTCCCTGCACAGAGCGCACAGAGAATTTTTCCCTGCGTACTGCTGGACTAGCGAAAGCTAGCCCAGCACATTTCTATAACCTCGAAGTTTTCTTCTCTCCTCTCTCCACAGGTTGCTTCGCTCAACGGCGTTATAACTGCACCACAACCGCTACCTCGGCTAACACAAGCTTAGCGAGCTAGCCAGCGAAAGCGACACGACGGAGGAGACACTCAAACAAAGAAGAAAAAGGATTCTGGAAGGTCTCGCTCGCCTTGTCTCGGACATGCCTCCGGAGAAGGGGAAGCGAAAGACTAAACTTCAAAGGAAAGCCAGCGGGACGGCGAGCCCAAACTCGCGCGTCTGTCCCAGCGGCTGTGGATTTTACCTCGCAGCGACGGACACCCATGAGGCCTGTCCAGTCTGCCTGGGTATATTTCATGCAAGACAAGCTCTGGACGCGCCCGACTCTTGCCCACACTGCAGCCAGATGCTGGACGCGGTGCTACGGCAGCGCGTGGACCTCGTGGCTAAGGCCATGGGAAGCTCAGCTGGTCCACAGGACCCAGACACCACGGAGACCCTCACTCCGACCCCAGAGCTCGAACACATGGCTCTACACAACAGCACGCGCGTCGAATGGGACGACAGCCCTGACCCGCTTGCTCCCATGGTGGACCTAACAGTCGAGTTCGACACCAGAGGCATGATGAATGAAGACAAGATCTCCATCTCAGCCTCGGGCAAATTTTCAGCGGAGGAACCAGAACTCGAGATTGAGGATCCGTGAGAGGACCTCCCCAGGACCTCGATACCTGTGCTCCCTGAAACGGACTTCTCCATCCCCCCTGTTCGACCTGTGCCACATAGCAGCGGACGCGTTGAACATCCCCTGGCCAGAACCCCCACCTCACCAACAGGTCACGAGGCTGGCAGGGAACTATTTTTATTCAAAACAACAGGCTGCAACAAGGCAAAGGATGCCCGTGTTCCCGGACTTCCTCACGGAACTGACCCGCACCTGGCCTCAGCCACGAGCGCCCATGCTTCTCCCTCTCTCGCAATTCCTCGACGTGGAGGGCATGGATCAGGTGGGAATAGCTAATGCACCTCAGATTGAGGACACGCTAGCGTCCCACCTAGCTCCCAGATCGTCAGGAACAAAGCCGACTCTCACCAGCAAAGCTTGCAGAACCTCAGCGTCGCTTCTCGAGAAGTGCTACAGAGCTCAAGGACTCGCGGCGCGTGCAATGAACGCGTCAGCGATGATGCAGGCTTACCTCGCAGAAAAACTCCAACAACTGCAGGAAACCTCGGATAAGCAATCTGCTGCCGAACTACTGGACGAAGCCCGCAGAGATACAGACTTTGTCCTTCGCATGATGGGTACAGCTGCTGTGGCTCAGGGCAGAGGTATGGCGGAAGTGGTCATCGCGCTCCGCCACCTGTGGATGACGCCAGCGTCATCCATTGTCCATAAAACTGTCAGATAAAAGACAACTTGTTGAGGATACTATCTGTTGGAAGTAGGTGGGGACCCAGAACACAGACTCATCCAAGTAGCTTGAAAGAATAGCTTGAACGTAATTTAAAAAGGAAAAACAAAACACTGATATAGTAGCAAAAACTTGCAGAAGATTACTACCGTAAATGACAATAACTGATGGATGTCTGGCCCCTGAGCTCTTGGCTTTCAGTAGCTGTGGCCCCAAAGCTATTTAGTTGAATTGCCCTGCTCTAGCCAATCTCAACGTATTGAATTTAAGGTTAGGCTTTGTGTATCAAATAACCTGTCTTTTAGATTTATTTGGCACGCACAAAAAATGCACTGTGAACTGACTGAGCATTGACGTATTTGTAGGCAGGTGATAAATAGTGTACCCTGAAATGGCTGCTTACATAAAACTGTCCATGGGCAGTGGACTGGACCATGCTACTCCCCTTAAAACCAGAAAAACAAAACTTAGATCAGAGCCTTGGCTGGATGACGTCACTCGAGCCGTTAGACAGCAGTGTCGGAGAGCAGAACACAGGTGGAGGAAGGACAAGCTGCAGATTTTGTTTCAAATATTATGGGAGAGTTGGCGTCACTATCAGAAGATTGTTAAAGCTGCTAATTTTTTTCTTCAAATTTATTCATTTTAAAATATAACACAAAACAATCCCACAAATTAGGCTTATACAACTTATAAATAAAATGAAGGGTATCAGAAAGAAGAAAAAATCTTGTTATATCTGCCCCCTTTTTCAAACAATCAAACCAAACAACAATTATCTGCAAGTAACAGAACAAAAAAAAATTCACTATAATTATCAAAATTATTTTCTGATATAATTGTTTCCAACTCCCACAACCCCCGAGTTCTTTTCTCCACCCTGAACGCAGTTCTACACCTCAGTGAGCCTTCACCTCTGGAAACCTCAACTGAACTGCGTGAAAACTTCCTCCATTTCTTTTTAGAAAAAGTTGCAAACACCCGGGCACTCATTTCTCCACCAGCTCATGACCCGTCCATCCCACCTCAGTGTGTAGGTGTGTTTGGCCACTTCGAGCCCATCTCTCTGTCTTCACTGGAGCAGGTCATGTGCATCATGAAGCCATCTGGTTCCCTCTTTGATGTGGTCTCCCCTCGACTACTAAAGGAGGTTTTTCCTACACTGGGTCCTTCTATTCTCGCAATTGTGAACAGCGGTTTATCCTCAGGTGTGGTCCCAAAAACCTTTAAACATGCTGCTGTCTAGCCTCTCCTGAAAAAACCTAACCTTGACCCCTCGGTGGTGTAAAACTTCCGGCCTGTCTCCAAACTCATTCACCTCTAAACTACTGGAAAAAAATGGTTGAGTCTCAGTTAAAATGTTTCTTGGAGGATATGCTGGTGAAGATTCTCAGTCGTCCAGGACATGATGAAATCAAAAAAGGCGTTCAATACAGGATCAACTGGACTTTATTTGTTGCAGAAAACGTTTCGACTTCTGTCCAGAAGTCTTTTTCAATTCTGAATGGAAGCTGTGAGAACGAGAAGTTTTATACAGGCTTACAAGTCACGCACCAACATATGAAATTGGAAACTGAAATAACACCACAAATTAACTAACATGCCCATTCTATTTAAATTGACAAAACGACACATCCCAGCTTAACAAAGGGGGGTTTGTAACACATACATGTAAATTGAAAGATCACACCTTAAACAGTAGGAGGTTCCCTTGAGGTCTCTGTTAGAAGACACAAAACTGTATGTAAATTGACAAACAACACCTCCCAAACAACAACAGAGGCTACTCAGAGAACTTTGTTAGTCTAATTTACAGACAAGGCATCCCTGCTCCCATCCGGTGTAAAACGTTTCGGAATCAAATCCAAAACTGAGTTATAGGTCTTAGACAGTTGAAATCTCAGACCTCCTCCTCTGTTAAGAGAAGGTTTTTCTCTCTTAACATACGGTACACAGCTTCCTTTACCCCCCTCTCAAACCATCTGTGTTCTCGGTCGAACAGAAACACATCAAAAAATCTCTGCAATCATGTGGATATCCCAACTGGGCGTTTGTCAAGTCAGCAAGGAAATCTGTTAAACACAATAATGAACAGAAAAAGTCTAACAGACGGAAAAACATTGTCATTCCTTATGTTGCTGGAGTCTCAGAGAATTTCAGAAGGATTTTTAACAAACACAACATCCCAGTACACTTCAAACCCAGCCGGACTCTCAGACAGAGGCTGGTGCATCCGAAGGACAGAACCCCCACACACAAACAGAGTGGGGTGGTTTATGCAGTCCAGTGCAGCGAAGTCTGCTCAGACCGTTACATCGGAGAAACGAAACAACCTATCCACAAAAGAATGTCTCAACATAGGAGAGCAACCTCCTCTGGACAAAACTCAGCCGTTCACCTCCACCTCACGGACAAGGGACACTCCTTTGAGGACCAGAATGTTCAAATTTTGGACCGAGAACACAGATGGTTTGAGAGGGGGGTAAAGGAAGCTGTGTATGTTAAGAGAGAAAAACCTTCTCTTAACAGAGGAGGAGGTCTGAGATTTCAACTGTCTAAGACCTATAACTCAGTTTTGGATTTGATTCCGAAACGTTTTACACCGGATGGGAGCAGGGATGCCTTGTCTGTAAATTAGACTAACAAAGTTCTCTGAGTAGCCTCTGTTGTTGTTTGGGAGGTGTTGTTTGTCAATTTACATACAGTTTTGTGTCTTCTAACAGAGACCTCAAGGGAACCTCCTACTGTTTAAGGTGTGATCTTTCAATTTACATGTATGTGTTACAAACCCCCCTTTGTTAAGCTGGGATGTGTCGTTTTGTCAATTTAAATAGAATGGGCATGTTAGTTAATTTGTGGTGTTATTTCAGTTTCCAATTTCATATGTTGGTGCGTGACTTGTAAGCCTGTATAAAACTTCTCGTTCTCACAGCTTCCATTCAGAATTGAAAAAGACTTCTGGACAGAAGTCGAAACGTTTTCTGCAACAAATAAAGTCCAGTTGATCCTGTATTGAACGCCTTTTTTGGTTTCTTGGAGGATCACGTCATCCTAGATTGGTTCCAATCTGGCTTCAAATCTCTCCTTAGCACTGAAACCACTCTGCTGGAGGTCTTTAATGACATTTTCATAGCCACAGACGCAGGTGATTCTGTGCTGCTTGTCGTATTGGACCTTGCATCCGCTTTTGACACCATCAACCACAACATCCTCATTTCTAGGCTGGAGCAGTGGGTGGGCATCACAGGGTCTGCCCTCAAATGGTTTGAGTCCTACCTCTCGGACAGAACCTTTTGTGTCAATATCAACAATTTCAGTTCAGTATCTACAGCACTTCAGTGGGGGGTACCGCAGGGGTCCATCCTCGGTCCCCTTCTCTTTTTGTTATACTTGCTGCCACTAGGTGCTATTTTCCGCAAACACAACATAGCCTTTCATTTCTACACGATGATTGTCAAATTTACTTCCCCCTGAGGAACAGAGGCCAGTCACGCTCTATTCAACCTCTTCTTGACTGCCTGGCTGACATCCATGATTGAATGGCTTCAAACTTCTTAAGTTTCAATGAGAAGAAATCTGAAGTCATGTTGTTCCATCCCAATGGCTCATTCACAAACCACGACATTGACCTTCTCTCTCTAGCCCCGCTAGAGAAACAAAGGGTCACTAATCTGGGGGTGATAATGGACCCTTCCCTGAAACTTAACAGGCATGTAAACATGATTGTTAAATCCTGCTTTTTTCAGCTGAGGCGGCTGTCCAAGCTGAAGCCCATTCTATCCAGAAAGAACCTTGAGACAGTAATCCATGCTTTCATAACATCGATGCTGGATTACTGCAATTCACTTCTGTTTGGAATCAGTCAGCCATCCATTGGACGTCTACAGCGGGTCCAAAATGTTGCAGCTCGATTTTTTAACTGGTACAGGCTATCGAGAGCACATCACTTCAGTTTTGGCCTCCCTGCACTGGCTACCCATTCACCTTCGGATCCAGTTTAAAATACTCATGTATGTTTTTAAATCTCTGAACAGTTCTGCTCCACCCTGTCTCACTGATCTTCTGCAGCCATGTCCCACCACACTCTCTGAGGTCAGCAGACCAGATGCTTCTGTCAGTTCCAGAAACTCGTTGTAAGCTCAGAGGTGACAGGGCTTTCTCAGTTGCAGGTCCAAGACTGTGGAATGAGTTGCCACTGAGTGTCAGGCAGGCTCCCACACTCACAGTCTTTAAGTCTCACTTGAAAACCCATTTCTATTATCTTGCCTTTAACACAATGTGATTTGTTTTGATCCTCTCTGTACTATACATTTTTGGCCATTTTAGTTAGTTTCTGTTGCTATTTGTATCTATATTTTTATTTTATGTTTTCCTGTCCACTGTGCTTTCTGTTTCTATTGTACAGCACTTTGATTGGCCTTTTTGCTGTTTTAAGTGCTCTATAAATAAATTGGTATGGTATGGTCCCAATTATCCAAGTATCAGAACTGTACATGCACACATTCTCACGTCCTAAATGAGCTCAATGAAATAAACATGAAAGCTTAAATCCAGTAATAATTGTGTGTAACAGAATATTATGATGATACTCAAGTACAAAGTACAGTACTGTACTTTGTCTGAGTGGTAAAACTATTACCTCAACAGGCATCAGATTTGATAACAATAATTGATCAGATTACACTTAACATTCACATTTGTGTCTAATGGTTTTGTACCACAGCACTTTAAGGTTGCTGAAATTAAACCTTTACTTAAGATACATAATCTTGACTCAGTAATCCTAGCCAATTATAGACCTACTATATCTAATTTAACTTTCATCTCAGTAATTCTGAATAGTTGCAGGTCAGTTGCATGAACATATGCAAAAGAAATATCTGTTTGATGAGTTTCAGTCAAGTTTTAAGGCTCATCATAGCACAGAAACAACACTGGTGAAAGTTACTATTGATATTCTCATGGTCTCTGATAATGGACAGGTGTCTACACTGGTCCTGTTAGACCTCAGTGCTGCATTTGATATAGTTGATCAAAACATTCTATTACAGAGACCTGAATATGATATTGGAATTACAGGAACAACTCTTAATTTGTTTACATCATATTTATTGGGTAGATTCCAATTTTGAAATGTACATAATGAATCTTCTTCATACACCAAAGTTAGTCATTGAGTTCATCAGGGTTCAGTGCTTGGTCCAATATTCTTTACTATATACAAGCTTCGATTAGGTAAAGTTATTAAACAACATGGGAAACATTTTCATTGTTATGCTGATGAAACACAGTTGTATTTGTTCATGAAACCAATTGAATCCAATCAGTTACTTAAGTTATAAGTACTTGTACTTGTTAGTTATAAGTTTTTATGTCTTAAAGACATACAAACCCAGATGACCCATAACGTTCTGCTTTTAAACTCAGACAAGACAGAGGTTTTTGTTTTTGGACCTGAACATCTTAGGAATACATTTTTCAGTCTTTTGCCCTCCTTAGATGGCATTAATCTAGCCTCCAGCTCTAATGTTAAAAATCTTGGTATTATTTTTAATCAGGACATGTCTCTTAACCCCCACATTAAAAACGTTACTAGAACCACCTTCTTTCACCTGCATAATATCACTAAAATTAGAAACATCTTATATACAAATGTTGCAGAAAAACTGGTTCATGCATTTGTCATGTCTAAACTGGACTATTGCAATGGTGTATTATCTGGGTTTCCAAATACTTTTAAAAGTCTTCAGTTGAACCAAAATACTGCTGCCAGAGTCTTAACTGGATGGAGAGATCATATCTCTCCAGTTTTAGCTTCTCTCCATTGACTCCCTGTAAAATTCAGAATTGAATTCAATCTTACATCGAACCTACAAAGCTCTCAACAACCTATTTCCATCTTATAGTACAAATCTTATTGTTCCATATTTTCATGGAAGCAGATGGCCACTCGTTTTGAGTCTGGCTCTGCTGGAGGTTTCTTCCTGTTAAAAGGCAGTTTTTCCTTTCCACTGTCTCCTTTGTGCTTGCTCAGTATGAGAGACTGACAAATATGAAGATTCAACACAACCTACCGTACTTCTCCTTCCTAAGATAGGTAACTTGACTAACTCACTTTTTATGTATGGTATATGAATGTTTCTGTTCAATGTCCTGAGATGACTTATGTTGTGATTTGGCGCTATATAAATAGACTGAATTGAATTGAGTGGAGGAATCGTCACAGATCAAAGTCAAAAGTCAAAGTCAACTTTATTGTCAGATCTGCAATATGTACTGTACAGGACATACACAGGACCGAAATTGCGTTTCTCTCAGTCCCTCGGTGCAACAGTAAACATCTAAACATTGAAACACTGAAACATATAATAATAGACATAAGCATAAAATAGTAAAACTAACACTGTCCTGAGTTTTTTGCATAGTGGTATAAGAGTATGAAAATTTACACCAACTCTAAAACTAAAACATTAAACATTTAATGAACATAATACTGTCCTGAGTTTTTGCATACTAGTATAAAAAAAGAGTATAAAAAGTATAACTAATGATGAATGATGAAGATGAATTCTGAATTAATTTTCTGAACTAACAGTTTTGTTCTCCGTGAGAATTAAATGCTCCTTAATTCACACACTTTTTATGCTCCTCATTTGTCTGTGCTCCTGCAGGCATTACTGACATGAGGTTACATCAAAATACATTGTACAGTAGTGAGGTTGTGTTGCTCATTTTTGAAGCTTGTTAGATGTTAGACTGTATGGTTAAATGCAGCTCAGTTTCTTCATTTGGATTTAAACCATAAATTCACAAACTTGTAAAAAAAAAAAAAAAGAAGAAAAAAAGAACCATCATATTCAAATACCCCTTAAGTTCAGAAAACCAAACAGAGTCATATTTCAGTGCTTTTCAATACTTTGTAGTTTGATACTGTGGACTGAAAAAGTTTGTGTGGAGGTAAGCACATTCTCACAGCAGGTGAGAACTTTACTTACACTTTCATGCAACGTTTGCTTTGATGCATGAAAAATCCTGTTTTTAACCTGCACAGGCTTCACTACTGCTGTTTTGTGTCAAGCGCAACTGTCAGGATTCGTGGTTATTCAGACAGACTTCCTGAACACTGAGCAGTTTGTTTGGCTCTTTGAGTTCATCTCAGGGCAGCAGGACTTTTTTATAACTTGAACCTCCTGAGCTCCTCCAGGGATGCAGACTCCAATTAAAACGTGCTTTGGTTCCTACACTGTAATATAACTCTGCTGAAATGGTGAAAGTAACTGATGCACACATGTTTGATGGACACCATTTTCATAAAATCTGTTATTAGCTTGGTCATACATAACAGGCTGTAATTAGCTATATTTCAGATTGACACTTTTCCTACTAATTTTGTGTGCATGCTTATGTGAGAGGGAAGACAGAGTGAGGTGATGGTGGACATGATCTAAAATGGTGAGTGAACTACATGACATGTGCACTGGGTTTAGAAAGATCCATGTGTATTGGCTTGAGGCTTCTAAACATTGAATGATAGATATAAAGTTCATGATGTAACTGTAATAATATATAGGCGCTCATCAGTTTACTGATTTATTTATATTTTAGAAGTACCAATTGGGCAGGGTTTAGACTGCTTTATTTATTCCATTCCCAGACGAAGTATTTCTTCTTTTGGGAAAGTGAAAAGGCTCACTTGTTCACTTATGATATAAGAACACCCAAAGGCGACACAACGTAACAGCATTTTTCAAGTAAAAAAAAAAAAAAGGGTGAGCTGCAGGCAAGCTGCTGACAGACGCAGACTGCTTCTACGTCTCCTCACGTCACAAATGCTGCGTTCGCGTGAAATCGGATTTCCCATGAATAAACACGGCGCGAAAGTTTAAAATCAATTTTAAATCAAAATTAAATATATTTATAAGTTTGTTTGCAAAAACGAACATAGTTGAATGATAAAACATATACTGTATATCAGAGTCAGAGTCAGAGTACTTTTATTAACATTGCACAAGTTTTCACCAATACAGCGTGAATATGTACACACAGTCATCCTGAAGGGGGGGTGAGTGTGTGAAGCTGCTGCCAATTCAGACCACATGTGACGAATCACATTATGTTCTTCAGCGCGGCCTCTCTCATCCGTATCGGGATGAAGGTCGAAGGTGTGAAACAAGGAAAGTACCATAAGGGTCACAGCGTTGGTATTAAAAAAAAAGTATCACATACACCACATGAGACAGTAAAAACCATACCATAAGCACATTTAAGACAGTTACATGTTGCATTTTGAGACTGAGGCAGGGAGATTTCTGTCCATGAGACATTCCAGATAGCAACAGTCTGAGATGTAACCAGCCGGCCTCCGATAACGCTCATAGAAAAGTTCTCCGGGGGGGTAGCGGACAAGACAAGAGGAGCAGCTGTTTGTCCTCAGTAAAACACGTCTCAGGAGAAATTAGATATCCAGCCTTTTCCAAGGCTGTTTCCAAGGGAGTCAGATAAGAATGGCAAATATTTTCACTTCAGGCTCACATTGTAATTTCTGCAGCCTTCAGTCTGTAAGGGCGACTCTGTTCCAAAAATGATCCAATTCGGGACTTTTTTCCACTGATCCAAGCTCTGACCTCAGATGTTGACCAGTACAGCGTCCAGAGTCCCAATCCGAGGGTGATCTGTTCACCTTCCGGATAAGCTCGCAAACAACTGATTTCTCGAGGTCACCAGGCAGACCAGACGTCGGGTGCTCCAGGCAAGTCCTGCTGAAGTCTCCCTCGTTTGCGATAGGCCAGTGCTCCACAAAACGCCAAAAAGCAAAGCGCTGCCATCATAATCCAATATAATCCAGATTCTTCACCTCCTCCACAGAGCACAGCGCAGAGAGCGAGACGCACACCATCCAAACAGGAATCCATGGCGTATCCTCTTCGTCACTCTGTGTGGATGGACCGGCTCCCCTCGTGCCTTGTCTTCTGTTGAAATCTTGTTCGAAGAATCGAATGCCCATACCTCCAATCCATCTTAATTTGCGTTTGAGGTGCTTTTCTGAGGAGCTGCAGGCAGCAGCAGGGGGGGGGGAGGAAAGGACTGGAAGCGACTGCCTCCGTCGAGAGCCAGAACAGAAAAAAAATAGCAATCGCATTTATAAAAAAATATAAGATATTAAATGATTTCTCACACAAAACCATAAATATTAATTTGCATATAAACCAATTCATGAATATTTGTAAAGAAATTTTGTTTTAATCATTTTCTTAAATATAGATAT
>JBBPBX010086671.1:0-14850 GCA_038048925.1 Garcialebias charrua
AGAGAGAGAGAGAAAGAGAGAGAGAGAAAGAGAGAGAGAGAGAGAGAGAGAGAGAGAGAGAGAGAGAGAGAGAGAGAGAGAGAGAGAGAGAGAGAGAGAGAGACGAGAAAAGAAATGTATATTTTTCTAAGAAAGAAGATGACATGTCTGGTTATTATAACCAGAGGTGTCAAGTAACTAAGTATAAATACTTCGTTGCTTTACTTAAATGCAAATTTAGTTATCTATACTTTAGTGAAGTAATTATTTTTCAGCCTAATTTATACTTCTACTTCTTACATTTTCACGCAATTACTGGTACTTTCTACTCCTTACTTTTAAAAATAGCCTCGTTACTTTTCTTTCATTTTGCCGTATTGAGGTAACCTGAAAGTTTCGTTACATTTTAAGCAGGAATAAGTGTTTGAAGCTGTCGGATCAACGTTCTGACTCGGTCCATTAGCTCTGACGTGTTGCTAAATACGGGAAAAGTCCGTGTGGGCGACATTTATTGAGCTATTTTTACTGGGCGCAGCTTGGTATAACTGTTCGGATGTGAAACGATACGTTTACAGAATTTTGGGGTGCATTTAAGCGTCTTATGAGTTGAAAAATAATCTACATTTGTGATAAGGTGACACTACGTTCATGGCGTCTGTTTATGTGCTGTGATCGATTCAAAGCGATCACGTGACACGCGGTGCTGGTCGTCAAATTTCAGTTTTGTTAGCACAATACTGACAGATTGTCTGACTTGTTCGTTCTATGCATGAAATATCGTCAGAAACTGTTTAACCGCGGTGTTTTGAGATATTTAAAGGGGTTTTAGAGCGTTTAGACTTCGGGAGAACACAAACGTCCGACTGCACGCACGTCCCTAAATGCAACACAAACGACACATCGACGTAGTGACGTCAGCCAGATAGAAAAAAAGGAAAAAGTCCGGTGCATTTAATATCTAAAAGTTCACAGAACCTTTTCTAAACATTTTAAACACATCGATTATTTTCTTAACAGAACGTTTGTTTAAGCGATTGTCACATCCAGGCTAAAACTCATCCCAAAAGTTGATTTTTCACCGTCTTCGTTTTCAAGCTGACGGAATTAGCGGTAGTCAACGCGGCCTTAAGAGTCAACAGCGCCTCTATGGCGGCCAGGAAGAGTAATTAGTCACATTGTGACTCCATGAAACATATGGTTATGCTCAATAATACCCCTATATGGTTATTTTAATATATTTAAATTTGCATTTAAATGTGTCTATTTTCAATGGGCATATATGCAGTTAAGACAGGTAGCTTAGTGCACCCCTAGTTTTTCAACATTAACAATATAATAGTCTAAAAAAATGGGGGAGGTGAGGTTTTATACAATAGTATGTGTGGTGCGGCGTAAGCATTTGTCTTTGTTGTTGCTTTTTCTTACGCTACTTTTACTTTTATACTTTTAAGTAGTTTTGAAACCAGTACTTTTTATTTTACTCGAGTAAAAAGCTAGAGTTGATACTTCTACTTCTACAGAAGTATTTTTAAATCCCAGTATCTATACTTCTACTTGAGTACTGTAATGAATGTGAATACTTTTGACACCACTGATTATAATTACCTGTTAAGGAAAGCGGTTAATGGTGAAATCAGTATGAATGATGGTAATTATAGACATGAAGAACAAAGAACTAAACTGAGAGAGTAACTATATATATGTAAATATATACATGGACAGATAAATATGGATATATTTCCTTTGGCTTGGTCAAAGAGTCTTTTATGTAGCAGACACCTATTGTGTAGAATATAGATGTCAAGTTAATATCAAGCTTTTCTGAGAGAGTAAATGTATATTTGTAATAATGTAGCTTTACTCCACTAACAGTGAGACAAAGGTATCATCAGCAGGTGTCGGCTGTTCTGGCTTGGCAGTTTTATTTGTGAATTTATTTATTTGACTTGAACGTGTAATTAAGCTTGTGCTTCTATCAATTTTGAACCGTTCTTTAAATGAAGCTAGAGCGCTTTCTCAAGATTCTGTTCGAAAACAAAATCTTGACATTCTTTTAATTTTGGCGTCCCCTGATCCAAATGTAGCAAAGCGTATGCTTCAGTTTTATTTTTCACAGATGGCTAAGCTCTAAACTCTTAATTTGACTACCGGTACACACACAACTTTTTAAGAAACATTTCATATTTGATGCATTTTTATAAAATGTTTTCCTGCAATCTTTTCTTTGTAAACATTTTTAAAGAGCAAAGCATATTTGTTGTACTCAAGTTTGTTACTAATCTTGGAGATTCGTACAGGTAGTCCCCGACTTACGAGTGCTCTTACTTATGAGCTGGCGAACGAGCAGTAAATTTGTAAACATACAATACAATACTGCACTTTTATGTGTTTTTAGATGAAAGTGTGTTAGCTAACCGCTTGGAAACAAGTTTCTGAGGAGGCCTTTTGTAAAATAAAACAACAGACCGGTCAGTCACATGCAGCCACAACCGCACCTGAAAGTCTATCTTGTTAAACAATTAACTGACCAGACAAACTCTACAGACACACCCAGCTAGCCAACAAATGGTATCCAGATAGCTCTTTGTACAACCTCAGCTTGGAGAAATAGAGTTTACCTAAATGCTTGTTGCCACTGTCTTGAGTTAAAAACTGGTATTTTGAGTTTTTGAGTTCTCAGTTGAGAAACAAATCACAAACTGGTTTTATGTCTCTAGGCAGGATTGATTTGTAGAGGTGACATGAGATTGACATTTCAGAGGGGCTTGGCTGAGGAGTGTGTTGACTGAAAAGAATTTTGGAATTTAGTTGTGTGGAATGGTGAGTTTCAGTAATTGAATAATATTCTTGGAATGCCGGTATGTGTTGGTTGCTATGAGTTGACACACACGCGCGTGCACACACACACACACACACACGGCTAGGGCATAGTTGCCAAGTCCGCTTATTTCAAGCGGCATTGGGCCTGTTTTTCCCTGGAGTCGCTTTCAAATTTGATCAGCCGCTTGTGGCGGTTTTTGGGGCTTCTCACGGACATTGAGTCACTTATTTGTGCTTGTTTTTCAGTCGAGCAGTAACACTGGACGAAAAGGCCTAATATCCGGGGAAATACAACAGTATGCAAGTGTCCGTATCTGCCACATATCCAATATGTTTCCGGTGCTATACGGGGAGATCTCATCTTTAACAGATCTTAGTACAGGATATCCCATGCATACCCATCTGTGATAGATCCTAGCACTGGATTTTTTCTGTATCCTCATACATGATAAATCCTAGTATAGGATATTTTCGGTATACACATCTGCGATAGATCCTAGTATAGAATATTTTATGCATACCCATACTTGAGAGATCCTAGTATTGGATATTTTCTGGATACCCATATGAGAAAGATCCTACTACTGCATATTTTCCAGATACATATCTGTGATAGATCCTAGTATTGGATATTTTCTGGATACCCATACATAATAAATCCTAGCATTGGATATTTCCGGATACAAATCTGTGACAGATCCTAGTATTGGATAGTCTTTGGATACACATCTGTGATAGATCCTAGTATTGGATATTTTCCAGATACCCATACACAAAAAATCCTACCATTGGATATTTGCCGGACACACATCTGTGACAGATCTTAGTATTGGATATTTTCTGGATACCCATAGATAATAAATCCTAGTATTAGATATTTTCCGAATACACATCTGACAGATCCACATATTGGATATTTTCCGGATATCCATACATAATAAATCCTAGCATTGGATATTTGCCGGATACACATCTGTGACAGATCCTAGTATTAGATATTTTCCGGGTACCCATACATAATAAATCCTAGTATTAGATATTTTCCGGATACACATCTGACAGATCCTCATATTGGATATTTTTCGGATACCCATACATAATAAATCCTATCATTGGATATTTGCCGGATATACATCTGTGACAGATCCTAGTATTGGATATTTTCCGGATACCCATACATAATAAATCCTAGTATTAGATATTTTCCGGATACACATCTGACAGATCCACATATTGGATATTTTCCGGATATCCATACTAGTAAATCCTAGTATTGGATATTTTCCGGATACACATCTGTGATAGATCCTAGTATTAGATATTTTCTGGATACCCATACATAATAAATCCTAGTATTGGATATTTTCCAGATACACATCTGACAGATCCTCATATTGGATATTTTCTGGATACCTATACATAATAAATCCTATCATTGGATATTTTCCGGATACATATCTGTGATAGATCCCAGTATTGGATATTTTCTGGATACACATCTGACAGATCCTTATATTGGATATTTTTTGGATACCCATACATAATAAATCCTAGCATTGGATATTTTCCGGATACACATCTGTGATAGATCCTAGTATTGGATATCTTCTGGATACCCATACATAATAAATCCTAGTATTGGATATTTTCCAGATACCCATACATGAAAAATCCTAGTATAGGATATTGTCTAGATATGTATATTTAACTGTACACTTGCATATTGTGTGTGTGTGTATGTGTGTGTGTGTGTATGTGTGCATGTGTGTGTGTAGGGGGTTATGGAGAACAAGATCTGTGAGTTTGGTGGTCCTATCACTGCGTTTAGTTGGAAATCCTAACCCCAATTTGTTAAAATACAAATACCCATAATTCATAGGGAGAACGTAGGATGGACAGGAATCTCATAAATTGCGGTCAGGGAGTTATGGAGAACAAGATCTGTGAGTTTGGTGGTCCTATCACTGCGTTTAGGTGGAAATCCTAACCCCAATTTGTCCAAATACAAATACCCATAATTCATAGGTAAAAGTAGGACAGACACAAATCTCACAGATTGCGGTCAGGATTGTCGTGGAGAACAGGATCTGTGAGTTTGGTGGTCCTATCACTGCGTTTAGTTGGAAATCCTAACCCCAATTGGTCAAAATACCATAATCCAAAAAAAAAAGTGTTGGGAAAGTGTTGAAAGTTCCGATCAGCTCTGCAAGGTGCTGGCCAATATATTTAACACCTCACTTGCCCTGTACAGATCCTGTCTGCCTGAAGACCACACCACCATCATCCCAGTCCAAAAAAGCTCTACAGTGACTGCTCTAAATGACTGTTGGCCAGTGGCCCTCACCCGATAGTCGCTAAATGCTTCGAAAAACTGGTCATGACCCGCATCAAAACAACCATCATCAACAAGGACCCTCACCAGTATGCATACTGTGAGAACCAATCAACAGAGGATGCCATCTCCTCTGTGGTCCACACTGCTCTCACCCACCTGGAACAGAAGGACTCATACACCCATATGCTCTTTGTGGACTTCACATCTGCCTTCAAAATCATGATCCCCCAAACCCTGATGGACAAATTACTCACACTAGGACTAAGCCCCTCCATTTGCAACTGGTTCCTTGACTTCTAAACAGACTTCAGTCAGTGATGATCCACAATCAACTTCTCCTCTTCCACCATAACCCTCAGCACTGGCTCTCCTCAAGGATGTGTGTTGAGCCCTCTCCTGTTCACTCTGCTCACATATGATTGTGCAGATACCCATCCAGGTTGTCATAAAGTTTGCAGCTGATACAGCTGTGGTGGGATGCATCACAAACTATGATGAGTCCAGCTAAGCAGGAGGTGGAACACCTGGAGAGCTGGTGCAAAGCCTGATCAAGAAAGTTCATCAGAGACTCTACTTCCTCAGGCGGCTGAGACGAGCTGGTCTGAGAAGCTCAGTCCTCACCTCCTTCTACAGGTGTGCAGTGGAGAGCATCCTGTGCTCCAGCATCAATGTGTGGCATAGAGGCTGCACAGCTGCAGAAAGAAAAGCTCTGCAGAGAGTGGTGAAGGCTGCACAGAAGATGGAGTCAGTCTCCTCACCATCACAGGCATTTACACCTCCAGATGCAGGAAGAGAGCCACCTGCATCATGAAGGACCACACTCACCCAGCACACACACTTTTTGCCCCACTCCCCTCAGGAAGGATGTTGAGGAGCATTAAGTGTAGAACCACTAGACTGATGAACAGCTTCTACCCTGAGGCTGTTAGACTCATGAATATCTAACCAGAATGGTCACTGTGAAATATCACATCATATTGCTGCTGATCTGTTTCATGTTGCTGCTGATCTGTTCATGTTGCTGCTGATCTGTTCATGTTGCTGCTGATCTGTTTCATGTTGCTGCTGATCTGTTACATGTTGCTGCTAATCTGTTCATGTTGCTGCTGATCTGTTACATGTTGCTGCTAATCTGTTCATGTTGCTGCTGATCTGTTTCATGTTGCTGCTAATCTGTTCATTTTGCTGCTGATCTGTTTCATGTTGCTGCTAATCTGTTCATTTTGCTGCTGATCTGTTTCATGTTGCTGATCTGTTCATGTTGCTGTTGATCTGTTTCATGTTGCTGATCTGTTTTGTGTTCATCTGCTCATGCAAACTCATGTTCGTGCTGCTCGTTGGAGTAGGTATTCCCCGACTTACGAGCGCTCTTACTTACGAGGTTCCAGACTTACGAGCTGGCAAATTTTTGGAAAAAACGCAAAAAATACAGAGTTTTTCTGTGTTTTTTCACCACAGTTCGTTAGCTAAACATGTGGACACACGTTTCCGATCATTTTTATGCACTAGTAAGCAGTTTTTCGATGAAAAACGAGTGTTCGTAGTCGCGCTAGCAAAACCGTTCCAACTTACGAGCAAAATTCCGGACTTACGAGAACATGTGCTTCGTGTTTCAACTTACGAAATTTCATCTTACGAGCACCTCGTTGTAACGGAACTCGCTCGTAAGTCGGGGACTACCTGTAATTTTATTCTATATATTAGTGCTTAGTGTATTTTTAGTTGGCGTTTTTCTTAGTTCACATCTTAGATCTTAGTAATGTTTATTTTACATTTTATTGTTGGATGTAACTGGGATGCAGTGTACATAATCTCGTTTCATCACATGTACTACATGTGGTGTGAATGACAATAAAGGCTCTCTGACTCTGACTTTTGTTATATACAGTACATGCATCCCAGGTAATGCTAAATGCTGGTGATAGGTGATGGGTGGGCTATAGTACAAAGGAGGCATACTTGAATGACATTCTTTGGGGGGTGGGGTAATCAAACCATAATAACAGCTTCATTGAAGTCCCTCTAGGCTCCATTGAGAGCAAGTTGTTTTTGTGAGACAGAGAGTGAGAACCTGGAACATATTTTCTTTGATTACAGGGTAGTTCCTGTCTTTGATTTTATCAGAGTCAGAGTCAGAGTCAGAGAGAATTTATTGTCATTTGCACCGCATGTAGTACATGTGTTGAAAACGAGATTATGTACACAGGGTCCCAGTTACATCCAACAACAAATGCAAGAGAAAAACAATAATAACATCTAGGATTAACTAAGAGAGACATCAGCTAGTAATACACTAAGCCCTAATGTAGTAGAAAAACATCATTATAAACAGCAGCACGAACATGAGCAGATGGTCACAGATGAACGCAGCAACAAGAAACAGATCAGTATCAACATGATGTGACATTTTGCAGTGTTTATTCTTATTATTTATTTATTCATGAGTCTGACAGCCTCAGGGTAGAAGCTGTTCCTCAGTCTAGTGGTTCTACATTTGATGCTCCTCAACCTCCGTCCCGAGGGGAGTGGTGCAAAGAGTGAGTGTGCTGGGTGAGTGAGGTCTTTCATGATGCAGGTGGCTCTTTTTCTGCATCTGGAGGTGTAAATGTCTGTGATGGTGGGGAGACTGACTCCCACAGACTTCTGTGCAGCCTTCACCACTCTTTGTAGAGCTTTCCTCTCTGCAACTGTGCAGCCTCCATGCCACACGTTGATGCTGGAGCACAGGACGCTCTCCACTGCACACCTGTAGAACGAGGTGAGGACTGAGCTTCTCAGACCGGCTCGTCTCAGCCGTCTGAGGAAGTAGAGTCTCTGATGACCTTTCTTGATCAGGCTGGTGGTGTTATTGCTCCAGCTGAGGTTATCATTCATGTGTACACCCAGGTATTTGTAGCTGGAGACCACCTCCACCGCAGATCCACCTATATACAGTGGGGTGTGGGTGTGTTTGTTCCTTCTGAAGTCCACAATCATCTCCTTCGTCTTCTTCACATTCATGTGAAGGTTATTCTCTTTGCACCAACTCTCCAGATGTTCCACCTCCTGTCTGTAGCTGGATTCATCATTATCTGTGATGCATCCCACCACAGCTGTATCATCTGCAAACTTAACAATATGACAGCCTGGATGTGTGGCTGTACAATCATATGTGAGCAGAGTAAACAGAAGAGGGCTCAGCACACATCCCTGAGGAGAGCCAGTGCTGAGGGTGATGGTGGAGGAGGAGAAGTTGTGGATCTTCACGGACTGTGGTCTGTTTGTTAAGAAGTCTAAGACCCAGTTACAAATAGAGGGGCTTAGTCCAAGTGTGGATAGTTTGTCTATCAGATACGTCTACCTTATAATGTTTTGCTAGTTTTTTGATACTTTGTTAAAAAAAAAAAAATCTTTTTTTTCTCTCTTTTGTTTTCTATTGTTTATTGTTTGTTTGTTTATTGTTTAAGGAAATTCTACCATTGCTGTTCATTGTTCTTTAGTTTTAGCAGGTCGCTTTCGTAAATGAGCCCATGAGGTTCAAAAGATTTACCTGACTAAATAAAGGTTGAATGAATGAATGAATGAAATTAGCTAAACACTATGTTCATAAATGTCTTTTTTTTTAAATGTAAACCTAATGTGAACCACTGGAAGAATGTCCTATGCAAAATCTTTAATATGTAAATGAAAAAATTGCGTCTAATCAATGTTGAATGAAGGTACATTACTCTGTCCTCCTCACCATAGACATTACAGTATGCTCCTCAACACCCCTCCTCCTCTCTTCCCCCCTCCCCTCCACTCCCAGCTCTGGGTGAGAGCATTTTGCGGGGGTTATCACATTTTAAATAAGCTTAAATGTTGAGGACAATTGGTTGTAATTTTTCTCAGTACATTACCTTACTTGTCAGTAAATATTATTACTTACTGTTTTTGCATAACGTGTAGTCACGAAAACAAGGTACTACTTTATAAGAAAGTGGAGCGGTCCACCCCCTTCTTTTTTTTTTTACTGTGGTATCTCCCTACCTCACAACTTCTTCCGGATTTCAAAGTGCTGGTGGTTTGCAACGTGTGGTCTGACTGAACCCTGGAATTTAATGCTACTCTGAGCACCTCTGCAGTAAGGTTGGTGATATTAATTTAATCTTATCTATGTTTATTTAAAAATACCTACATTGTTTTGTACGTATGTCGCAGTTTAATATGTCAACTAACATAAAAATGCATGAATATTGGCGTGTACTTATTAATTTAGCTCCGTTTACAAATAGAAACTGAACCGTACAGTTTCGGTGTATGTTTGTCAGACCTATTGGTTAACATTTCGCTGTGTTTAGAAACTTTTCAAGTCTACCCGGGCAAATTCAAACGGGCCAATCGAGCGCGGCCACTGACTGACGTCGTGCGAGTTAACCAATCAAAAGCGTACATATTGGGGCGGGGGCGGGGTTCGCACAACGTCATTCAGTAACGGCACGCGATTAGTCTGTTCGTTTCGACGGAACGCCGGTTTGGCCTACTGGTTATAGCCCAGAAAAGTCACTGAAACCGTACATATTTAATATGTTGATGTGTTTCGAAAGTTCACAAATGTTTTTATGGTTTTCTAACCGGGCCAAACCGGCATTCCGCCAAAAACAGACCAATCGCGTGCTGTTACTGAATCACGTGGTGCTAGTCAGCAAATCAAAACCGTGCATATTGGGTGACTCATGCCAAAACAGGAAAAATTGTAATATATAATCCTTTTTCAATGTTTTATTTGTTCTTACAACCTTTTTATATTGATTCTTATCTTTTTGTAACTGTTCAGCACTTTGTTTGAAAGCGCTTTATAAATAAAATTATTATTTATTAAAGTTTGGTTGTGCATTTTGTAAAGTCTCAGACTGTATTGGTCCTGGTATAGTTATAATTAGACATTTAGTTAGGCTAGTATTTCATAATGAACAATAACAATATTATAGTATAATTGCTTGATTTTGATCCAAATCTACAATTATTCATTGTTTCAGCTTTTTTCAATGCAGCATATTAATCCCCCATCTCTTTTTTTTTTTTTTTTTCAGAATCACATACCAGTTTCAAGACAACAGTGTTGAAAAAAGGTAAGATGTAGGAAGTTGTTACTCCTTCATTCTGGCTCATTATCGGTCTTTTGCACGTGACGTCACGGCTCATATCTTTTTGCACTTACGGTCGCCATTTTCCGGGGATACCCGTTCATTTAAACAGAGGAAGTCCATGTTAGACACAGTGCGATACAGAACAATAACATCAGCAAAATGCAAACTAAATATAAAAATGAGCAGAAGCCTTATAGAGAGAAACTCAACCTTGAAGCCAGAGAACGTTACATGGTGAAGTTAGCTTCAATTATCAACATTGATCCTTACGAGGTAGCAGCTAAGGCATGGACTTCCTCTGTTTAACTGAACGGGTATCCCCGGAAAATGGCGACCGGGAGTGCAAAATGTCATGTGTCTGCAAAAGACAGATTGTCCAAAAATACTATCCTGATAAACTGCATCTGGATAAAGTGAATTTAATTGTGGTTGGATCAGAAGAGTAAATAGTTACCATTCTGACACCACATTACAGTAGTTTGTACACAATCCATCACAGCTGCATGCCTTTTAAAAAATTATTATTATTATTATTATTTTATTTTATTTTTATTTTTTTTGGGGAGAGATCACCTCCCAATAAATGTATTTTGGAAAATATTTTACTTTTGATAAGTGGGAGTGGTGGCGCAGAGGTTAAGTAGGTGCGCTTGTGATCGGAAGGTCACCGGTTCAAGCCCCGGTACCGACAACATCAAAGATGTGGGTGGGATAAGTGAAGCGGTCACATTTGTCTCCACCCTCATCTGCCCCACTCTGGGCCCTTGAGCAAGGCCCTTAACCCACATCATCTGCTCCCCCGGGAACCCTAGATATCAGCTCTCTGCTCCACACAGAGGGCTGTGGTTGCTCGGTGGTCTGTGGTTGTGTCAGGAAGGGCATCCGGCGTAAAAACAACTGCCAAATCTTCATGCGACTAGATCGCTGTGGTGACCCCTAACGCAGGGAAAAAGCCGAAAGAAGGAAAAAAATAATAATAATTTTACTTTTGATAAGTACAAAATAAATAAGATACTTTAGGACTTTTACTCCAGTAATATTCTTACAGGAGACTTTAACTTTTACCAAAGTAATTTTATGATAAGGTACTTGTACTTTTACTAAAGTATTACTTTGAGGTACTTTATACAACACTAATTAACAATTTGTACGGGTATACAATGTTGCTTAAAAGCTAAACATCACACAAAGCCCCCAGAGACTGGTTTCCATTGTGGTCCTGTGTATTCCTGATTACATACAGAAAATGCCCTTTCTGTTAACAAACTGTTCCCTGTTGAACAAACACTAACATTACATTTTAAGGAAATTCTACCATTGCTGTTCATCGTTCTTTAGTTTTAGCAGGTCGCTTTCGTAAATGAGCCCATGAGGTTCAAAAGATTTACCTGACTACCGGTAAATAAAGGTTGAATGAATGAATGAATTTCTAACCAAAATAAAATCAACATCAATTATGCACACACATGCTCCAACCTTTCAAAATGTATGCAAAGATGAAGTTGTATGAACGTTTGTGTTTTACAGATGGAACCACAGATGACAGCAATGAAGAGCAGCTTTTGAAAGGCAAGTCTGTTAGACATTCCTCACTGTGTCATTAGCAGGTTATTTTTGTTTCTCATTTAATGATTTTAACTTTTCTTCTAAAGACCTTGCCATCCACAAGATGACTTCAGTGCTCACTGAAGTACTTGTGGTGGTGAAGGATCTGTCCAGAGATGTGCAGTTCATCAAGAACAAGTTGAGAGAGGGCAACATGACAAGGTGGTATCCGGGGACCAGCCACCGCAACTTATACATTCCCTGTCCAGCTGCCAGTCACCAGTGAACAAGACTTCATGGGGTGGAGTCATTACTGATGGAAGAATCAGTTCGTCAAAAGATGGTAATTTATTTGATAGACTGAACTGCATTCATTTATTAAATGTAGACCATTTCAATGTGGTCTGGCTCATTTTTCCTCAAGGAAATATATGTTAAGCTCTCTAGGTACTTGAGCACAAATTCTTATCTAAACGTTCAAAATGTGCCACAGAACATCTGCTATTAATGAAATGTTTTGAAATTTTTCAAATACTGTATATCAGGGATGTCCAAAGTGTGGCCCGAGGGCCATTTGTGGCCCCTGAAACGATTTTGTGTGGCCCCTGACTTCAGATCAAGAATTATACTAATTTGTGGGACAGTTTGTGCACAGTTTGTGCACACACCAAAAGCAGAACATGGCGCACCTCTCAAAAAAAAAAAAAAAAGAGGGGAGGGGGTATACAATTTTATCAAATATACACCATCTTCCTCACTCTTATTTTTGTGTCTTTCAGCTGCTGCTCGGCAGTTTGACCCAAAGCTAACTGACAAGGACTACAGCGAAACTGTCAAGAAGTGGCTTCGTTATGCGCCAGACCGGGAGGGAGCCATCCCAAGGAACCAAAGTGATCCAAACCCAAGCCAAACGTGTCAAACCTAGTCTGAAAAAGCTAAGTCTGGTCCTCTGGACATGCAAAAAACAAAGCAAAAAAAAAAAAACCTGTAGAAACGTTTCGTCTTTCGTCCGAAAGACTTCCTCAGTCTGAGCTGCTGTATTCAGCTCAGTCTTATACCATACCATACCATTTTATTTATAAAGCACTTTAAACAGGAACAAGTCCACACAAAGTGCTGATATAAATAGCACCCTCCCACAGTGGATCAACCAGTTGGCTGATGACAGCCTGAAACCAGCTGCTCACATGAGCAAGGAGGACCATCAGCCTGACGATGGATCGTTAACACCCTGATGGTTGTTTGCTATTCACAGAGGGCTGAGTGATACTAGCAATAACAGCATTGTAAGTGGGGGACAGTTGAACCCGGAGGCCTCCACCTCTGTTTAATGATGGACGGTTTCTTTTCACAAAGATGGCCTCCTTTACTCCTCTCTCAAACCATCGTTCCTCTCTATCAAGGATGTGAACATCTTCATCCCTGAAAGAGTGACCGCTGGCCTGGAGATGAGTGTAGACTGCAGAGTCCTGACCTGATGATGTTGATCTTCTGTGCTGGGCCATCCTTTTGGCCAGTGGCTGTTTAGTTTCCCCGATGTAAGACTGATCACAGCCCTCCTGACACTGAACAGCATACACAATATTACTCTGTTTGTGCCGGGGGACTGGATCTTTGGGATGAACCAGTCTTTGCCGTAATGTATTTTGGGGTTTAAAAGCCACTGGGTGGCTTGTATACCCCCCTCCCAGTGGCTTTTGAAGGATAAATCACTGTTATACACGTTATTATGATTAAACCTATATTATTCACATGATCAAACCTATAGTAGATGTGTTTCTATTCACAAATGTGTTTCATGTAACCACAACGGTTTATACATGTTCAGGTGTGCCAATATTAATCTCACGGACCAGAGCTGCTGGAGAGGGCCTCAAACCACGGACCACCGCTTTGAAGCAAACCAGAGCTGCACACAACACATTCCAAGGGGGAGGGCACACATGCAGCAAAAAACATCTTTAGTATACCACACACATCAGAAATACATTTAGTTATGCTCAATACACAGGCTCACACTTAGTTAATCACACACAAGGTGCACAGGACAATAACTTGTTCAAAACTCGTTTAAATCTAGAACTGCTCCTCTGAATTTGCACAAACAAAGAAGCACACAAACTGATAAAGGTCAGGAAGCAGAGACCTTGAGCAGGATCATAAATCTCGTTGCTAAGGCAACTATCAGGTTTAACCAATGGGACAACAGCAGTATCCCAAAACAATTTATGGTACCACATAACATCACGTATCAAGAAGAGACTTTAGGCATTCCTGGGACGACTTCACGGCGAGAGGTTCGATCCAGCAGCTTGGTTCGTGTGCACATGAATTGACCTAATGCCCATTTTCTGTTTAACCTGTTTTAAACCTGTGTCTTAATCAATAAACCTTACTTTTCTCAAGAGACGCCTGGTCATTTCCGAACACCATTAAACTGAAATCACTTCAGTTGGTGACCGACCGACGTGATGACCCAGGCGGACTTCTGAGAGGACGAGGAGCTCGTGGATCCGAGAGTGCAGGGGCCCGATACAACAAGATAAGGTGAGTTGTTACCGTGTTTAACTAGAACAACAATTTGGCCCAGAAACCAAATTTACTGCACTTTAGGTCCCACAGGTTCTCTCGTGATAAAGAGTCCTTGGGAAGATAAATAAAACTATTAAACTAGTTTATAAGAGGTTTTCCTCAGACACAGGTTTCAGCTTAAACAGAAGCGCGCAGGCTCGGTTCGGGATCAGGGGGGGGCGAAGGCCGCTCCCCGCCTGGTGCGGCCGAGGAGCACACGTTCGTTTAAATAAATCACGGGTCAAGCGAACGTCGAAGTTTTTATTACTTACTGTTTGAGGATAAGCGTTTCCATTCAAGCTGTGAGTAGCCGCTGCCGACGGGCTTGTTTCACTCCGGCTGACTCGTGCTGGTAGTGGGTAGTCCGGTCCAGGTGTCTTGTTTCACGGTCTTGTTTGGAAAAGCGCTTACGGTGCGTTTGATCCTCTGAGTAGCTGGAAAAGGTCGTTTCAACTTGTTTCGCGTCCGCTCGCGAGTAGAAAAAACGACTGC
>JBBPBX010086674.1:0-14849 GCA_038048925.1 Garcialebias charrua
ATATATATATATATATATATATATATATATATATATATATATATATATATATATATATATATATACATATATATATATTATATATATATATATATATATATATATATATGGTAAATGGTAAATGGAGCTTATTTATATAGCGCTTTCCAGCCCCCTGTGAGGGACCCCAAAGCGCTTTACAATACCAACCATCCACCCATTCATACACACATTCATACACCGGTAGCGGTGACTGCCATGCAAGGCGCCTTCCAGTCCTATCGGGAGCAACTCGGGGTTAAGTGTCTTGCCCAGGGACACAACGACACATGGTGTGAGTAACCGGGATTCGAACCTCCAGCCTTCCGATCGGGGGATGACTGCCATTACCACCACACCACGGCCGCCCATAATATATATATTATATATATATATACATATATATATATATATATATATATATATACATATATATATACATATATATATATATATATATATATATATATATATATACTGTATATATGTGGGTGCATGTATGTATATATATATATATATATATATATATATATATATATATATATATATATATATATATATATATATATATATATATATATATATATTTATATATTTATATACACGATCCTGTGTACATACTCTCGTTTTCATCACATGTACTACATGTGGTGCAAATGACGATAAAGACTCTCTGACTCTGATGTATAAATATGCCCCCAAGGCCTCATCCACACCAACAGAATGGCCTCATATACATACCAATGGCTGCAAAAATGCTAATTCAATGAGCCATTTGACTAACTCCCATGGGAACTATAGTTAGAATATCCAAATGGCTCACATGTGGTATTGCTAGTGTTAAAGCGGTAAGTCAGCTCAAATTCAAACACGATGCTAACTTTAGCTCGTTTTTTTTCTTAGACAAACGACTTGAAATGGCTTCACGGTGTTCACCAGTGCAAGGTAAATACGTCAGTGCAACTGAATGATGAGTGCCACAGAACAGTTACAGCATATGTTGTGAAAAGGTTGCATCCCTTTTCAGATGTGGATTCAACTCTTGCCATGGATTGCATTTACATTGCACTCAGACACATTACTACTATAGTTAAGCAAATCCAACACTTACAGTATTAACATTCTTAATCCATTTAAAGTTTGAAGGAATTTCAGTTAAAGACGTGTTCTGAATGACCAGGCGTTTCTTAGAAAAAGTAAGGTTTATTGATTAAGACACAGGTTTAAAACAGGATGAACAGAAAATGGGCATTAAGGTCAATTCATGTGCACACGAACCAAGCTGCTGGATCGAACCTCTCGCCGTGAAGTCGCTCCAGGAATG
This sequence comes from Garcialebias charrua, assembly GCA_038048925.1. NCBI lineage: Eukaryota > Metazoa > Chordata > Actinopteri > Cyprinodontiformes > Rivulidae > Garcialebias > Garcialebias charrua. The sequence goes on from JBBPBX010086674.1 coordinate 1,343, forward strand.
CCTAAAGTGTCTCTTTGATACGTGATGTTATGTGGTACCATAAATTGTTTTGGGATTCTGCTGTTATCCCATTGGTTAAACCTGATAGTTGCCTTAGCAACGAGATTTATGATCCTGCTCAAGGTCTCCGCTTCCTGACCTTTATCAGTTTGTGTGCTTCTTTGTTTGTGCCAATTCAGAGGAGCAGTTCTAGATTTAAACGAGTTTTGCTTAAGTTTAAACAAGTTATTGTCCTGTGCACCTTGTGTGTGATTAACTAAGTGTGAGCCTGTGTATTGAGCATGATTTCTGATGTGTGTGGTACACCAAAGATGTTTTTGCTGCATGTGTGCCCTCCCCCCCTGGAATGTGTTATGTGCAGCTCTGGTTTGCTTCAAAGAGGTGGCTCGTGGGTCGAGGCCTGGTCCATCAGCTTGGTCCGTGAGATTAATGCTGGCACACCTGAACATGTAAAACCCTTTGTGGTTACATGAGACACATTTGTGAATAGAAACACTTCTACTATAGGTTTGATCATGTGAATAATATAGGTTTAATCATACTAACGTGTATAACAGTGATTTATCCTTCATCTCCCTCTCTCGGCCTATCAAAGATAGGCCGCAACCACCAGCAGAGCACCAGGGGCCCCCGCAGAGGAACCCCATCCCAACACACCAGCGAAGGAAAACCACCCACAACAAGAAAAATAAAAAAATCAAGTAATCAAACCACCAAAATCAACTAACCCCAGTCCAAACCTCCATCCGACTCCAAAACTAAACATCATCTAAACACAAAAACAATAATCAACCGTTGAAAGCCGTAGTGGCCTAATCTACTCAAGCCTAAAAATGACAAATGCAGTTTCCACCTGCACTCCAACTCCCCAGCTGGGGCCCACCCCCGAACTCCTCATCCACCCTACAGGCACCTGGACTCAGCCGAATACCTGAGAGCTCCTTCACCCAGCAGCGAACTGCGCCTGACCTCCATCTGACCCCAGAACCAACCATCCCGACTAACCCCAAACTGACTCCATCATTCACCCCGATGAAAACATGAAACCCCCTCCAAACAGCAAGACCATCAGAGAAATAATATAATTAGGACAAAAGCAACCCTCTTCCATTCCACACCCAAACACTCCCCACTACTACAGGTATCTGTTGTCTGCCAAATACAGGTGAGTCTGTGCGGCAGGCGACGGTGTGGACCCCGCCTGCACCAAGGGAAACGCCGTCCCAACATCCTCCATTTCCCTGGAAGCAATCATCCTCGAGACTTTTGCCCGTGCACAAGGTGTCACACACCCCATAAATAAGCAGAACAGAACCAGAATAGCTAGTGGCAAGGCCAAAATCTTGACCAACACCTGAGGCCATGATCCTCTCGTGAACCACGACAGTGCATGCCACAGCCCTGTATGCGCCTCCTCCGTCTGATGCTTCTGAAGCTCCCTCAGATGGCGCAGGGCCGCTGTCACCCTGACCTGTGGATCTGAAACAGACGCATCAGGTATAAAGGTACAGCAGGTGCCATTATTAATCACCTCACACACTCCATTAACAGATGCTTTAAACAAATCGAACAGCAAATTATGATGTAAAGACACAACATACATGGCCCACCGCTCTGCAGAGGTGGTCCCTAACGCCTGCACCGACTCATAAATGAACATCCCAAATTGGTAATCTAAAGCTTCCATGCGCAACAGGTGGTCCCCGACCTTCGACCCCGGGAAGAAGCCACGCTTCCATTCCACTGGGACCTCTGAACCCCAAGAAGACTCGAGCTGACTGACGTCAGAAGTCTTTGATTGTCCCATATAATGAGAACCGTTGCTCAAAGACACCAGGTACGACCCCTCTGTAACCGCAACAGGTGCACAGCACCCAGTCCAGTTCACTGGCAAGGTCAGGAATACCCGATGTCCACACAGCCATGCCAAGTCCTCAACCGGATACGTACCATTGCTGCTGGGCACACTCATGAACTCCCTTCTCGGATGGTACACCGCCCTGCACCTCTCCTCAGGGAGGGACCCCACTACCACCTGATATGAGTCCTGATGATGGACGCGGTGCACACAGACAGGAAACTGTCCACTGGATGGCCATTCTACAAATTGAGCTAACACCATCGGGTGTGATAATGTACTCAATTTGCACCACTTAGGCTGACATCGCAGGTGCTCCATGTAGAATCCTCTGGAGCTCATCTGCAGAACACAAAATGATAACATCCGGTCAAGAGGTTTAAACTTCAAAGGCAGCTGTAATTCCGCGACAGGAAGTGGGGTACAGATGTATGAGTCAGACCTGTGACGGCTTCTGGCCAAAAACTGCGCATACCTGTACCAAGAGTTCCTCTGAAAGACTACAGAAAAATTCATCGATATATGACCAGCATCCTGTACCTGCGTCCATGTCCCCTGCATGAGGACCTCTCTCTCGCTCCTCTGATGAGGTACAGGATGACAGCTTGGATGACCTGGTATCACACAGAAATATTCCAACAACAGAATGGTGGAAACTATAATCAATGACCCCACACCTGCAGCCACCATTAGCCTCTTCTGCCCCTCAGCCATGCTTGATGTAGTTCGAAATTCTCTAGTGTCAAACTTTGAACCCTGAAATGTGATGAAACACAACAGAAACACAAATTGCCCCCTTCTCAGTTAAATCTGCAGAACCCGAAAAAGAAAATACACATAAAAAGCAGTGTGGAAACCCGACCATCAAACATATGCACAGTTTACAAAATCTTCTTATTGTAATTTATAATTATTATAATTAATTTTCCTTTTAATCTTTATTATTCAGGAATCACTGGAACCGCACCTGTAAAAATACATCCTCAAAATGAATAAATCACTCACCCATTGAATTTTGAACCAGGAATATGAAAGTGGTCAAAAACCTCTAATATTTTATGATCTAACGCTGAACTTGAAAACTGTAACTCCAAACCCTTGAAAGTTAGACCTGGAAACGATGTGTTGTTCTGCTGAATTCTAATTTTAAATATAAGTAAGTCTAATTGATAAAAGTTAAAAGTTAAAGTGTAGCAGCAAATTATTGACCTAAACCAATTCTAAGATAAGAAATGGTCATTAATTTTATATTAAAGGTGAAATCAAATATCTAATCCTAAATGTGTGACCCTTACACTGTATGATTTAAGATTTAAAGTTTAAAATATTGATGATTCAATATTGCAAAATAGAAACACCTGTAAAATTCAAAACACTCTGTCAACCTTTCTGAGTCGATTTAACCCTTGGTTTTCTGTTCTGTTCCGATGTTTGCTGAAAGATGTATTCTTCAGAGGTCACCACCCTTTTCCTTGGGCTGCAGACTTGCTGATGATTAATGCCAGGTGGGTTGTGTCCAATACCCCGTTCCCCTGGCGGCAAACACTGCCCCTAACCCAAAAGTGAATGGTCGACCCCCTCTTTTATGCTCCTGTTGGTGTGGCTTGCCTTGTTAAGCTGCAATCATGCAGCATGCGCTCTTCTCTCAAAGCAACAAGGCAGACAGGCCTGGCACCAGGGGGAACTGTTTCCCTATCGTTCTGGTGTCCTTGCAAAAGCAAGCACAAAGATGCTCTCCAGGAAGACAGGTGTTTTCAGGAAGCTCCACCACTCGAACCAGAACACCTCACGAACAGATGACTTCCACGGAAAAGGAAGTGAAACGAAGCGGCAACTGAAGCCCACACCTTTTCGACCACGACACCTTCTCGACCACGCCCTCTCAGATGAAGATGCAGGACAGCCGACCTTTCGTGTGAACCTGCCCGCTCCAGATGCTGCTCCGGAGCTCTCAGCTCTGAAGCTCCGTCCGAGCTACCTCGACCTTTCGTGATGACCTTTGAGGTTCGCTCTCCGGACCACTCTGGCTGTGTCTCACCCTCTCTGGCGCGCTGATGATGTGCGTTTCAGCAGCCCAGATGTGCTCGCTCACGTGGTGACTCTCTCTCTTATAGACTCTGAGAAGCCCCCAGGATGTCAGTGGGCCTCCCGCCTTCGATCAGGCTTTGTCGCCTCTTGTGCGATGGATTCACCGTTCTGGAGAAGGAAGCTGGACAGACCACCATAAGTCTCACAAAGTACATTTTACATGACATTTCAACAACACACAACCCCTATTTACAGACGTCCTCAGCCCTAAAGCCCCCAAGTTAATTAATTTTAGTCTGTGCACAGATTTCAGCCAAATTTTCAAAAGTGGGCTAAGATATTTGAGGCCTAAATTATTTTTTCCCACTTTCTGTAGATCTGCATTTTTCCTTAAAATGTATACAATCCTCCTATATGAGTTTTGCAGAAATAAAGGAAAAAATGTCTTGGACTGTAACAATTGATTAAAATTTTTAACTGTTTTCTCATCTTCTCTTCTGTTTTTGTTATACCTCTGGTCAGCCAGTGAATATGGCACGTCAACCATAAAATTTCGGACACCTTATACCGTATTAATCTGTCTGTACAACCAATTATTCTCTCATGCCCTGGTGTCCTTCCGAATCTGAAATCTTCTTTACTCGCGCGAGCTCCTTGTCCATTCGAGCATCACGCCATGAAAGGACGGCGCATACGTACACAAATGTTCTGATCAGATAATTAAAATGTGTGCATGCCACCAGCTGAAAAAATTTCCGTTCAACTGAAGCGCATGCACCTGCGCGAGTTTTCCGCATGCTCCTCGAAATCATCTTCTTCTCCGTCTTCTGGATAAGTCCAGTCCGTCCTGCTCCACTTCAGCTCCCTGGTCCTGTTTTCAGGGTCTCTTTTCAGGAGCCGCCACTGGCTTCTGTGTTGGGTCTCCCTTGTAGTTCCACTTGATGTTTCCTGATGTTCCTTTTGCTTCCAAATCAGCCAAACGGTCAAATTTCTGTTGTTCAGTGGGTCTCGGTGTATTAGTGATGTTAAGAAGTGGTGTCATTGCTCCTGTCAGCCTCACTCGTCTCCCTGTGCTGTTCACAACCCTCTCTTGTCCTCTGACTTAGCTTAGTTTGTGCTGCCCTCCAAACTTCACACAGAGCCTTGCCCTTTGCCCTCTGCGCTAACTGCATTCTCCTCTCCACTTCAGGCCCACCAACGTGTCAAAACACTGACCTATCTGAAGCCCCTTACTAAACCAGCACTGTCGCTGCTCCGCTTTTCTGTCCACAAAAACAACTATCCTCACCGACCACCACTGAAATTTTCTTTTATTTGTTCCTGTGCTCTCCTCACCTTTGAAAACATGTTCCTAATTTATTGATCCCGTTGTACCCACCAGACACCTGCCAATGCCTCCCCTCGAGGAGAAATGCCATTAAATTAAACCTAATATGAATAATTGAGGTGACACCAATTTTACCTGTGAAAATATTCACAAACTCATTTTCCTGTAGGCCTCGGGATAAGAACTTTATTTGGTTTTAAAGCCAACTTGGGATGAGGAGAAGCAAACAGACAGAGCCCCATAAATCAGCTTTAACCTAAAAATTGTATGACATGCTGGGGCATGTCCTACCTGCTTACCGGTATGTGTGTCATTAATAATGCCTATTACGTGTGGGTTCACGAGACCTAGGCCTACGCCTGACTCAACCGGATTCAAGCAAGCTAACACCCCAACTGGTCGCTGGAAAGGGTGACTCCAGACAGCTGTTTCGCTTGCTCTTGTCATGTGCATCTGTCCATCGTTCAGATCATGTCAGCTTCAGTGACACGCCCCTTTGTTCGGGTGACTGTCTCAGGGTGCCCCAGGCCCTGGATTAACGTTGTGTTTGATGACTTGGACCTCTGTTTGAGTCCTGGACTGTTCTTTTAGTTCAGGTCTTCGCCTTGAACTGTAGCAGCTTCGCTTTTGGTGTTTCTTAACTGTCTTTGTCCATGCATGAGTGAGAGGTCTGTCTTCCTCCCACTGTGGCAGCTGTTTACACGGAGAGTCACAATGAACCAGAGTAATGTCTGCTTTTCGCATTAAATCATAGTCGAGTCCTACGCGCTGACCACAATCTCGCGATACCAAACGTAAGAATATCATATGTATTTTAGTTGAATTCTAGCTCATGGCAAATCACCTTATGTGTGTGATAATAAAGAGATCTGCCTGTCTGTTGCTCCGTTTCCCCCCAGCTTTGTGCTGATAGGCTGTGAAAGAAAAACAAATTAATCTAACACCCTTATATTATTAAACCAAAATTCAAACGCTATATTTGTTCCAATCGGCATTTGTCTCCAACCAAAACACATCTCGCAGGGTCTGGTCTGCACAACGGGTTGTTCACCTCTAATCTAAAGTCCAAAAGCAGAGAAAAAAATTAAATTTACATCCACTTTAAAGTTCACTGAATCTCAACCCGAAACTGTCTCACTTCTCTCTAGATCTCTCGTGTTTGCCTAATTGGTGAATTGCTGACCTCTTAAAATTTCTAAAATAAGTTTTTTGCTCTGTGTCTGATTTCAAGATAAATGTTTAATCTCACCTCACCTTCCTCATCTTCTCTCGGATACTCCCACATCCCTTGTGTACTTTTCTGTCTCAACTTCCTGTTTGCTCCTTCATCCACTTGCTTTTCACTTTCTGGGTCACCTCATCCCTCTCTGTCTTTGCCTTCCTCCCTTCGGGGGGGCCGTAGCACCCCCTCCCTGTCTCTTCCTCGTAACGTCTTGCAGCTCGCTTTTCTTCCTCTCTCTCATAGTCTCGTGGGCGAGGGGTCAGTGAACCTGGCCACTCCCTTTCTCTTTGCTCACCATCCCAACTGAACCTCTTATCTACGTCACTACGTAAATATTCTACCCTTTGTCTCCGCATCCGATCCTCCATGCTGCCCCCCGCTCGGGCCTGCTCCTCATCCTCACTCTCCTCCTCCTCGACTCTTCTCTGACCTCTCCTTCTAGGAAACATGGGAAACTGACCGGCAGGCGGAGCAGCCTGAGGGGCCGGAGGCGCGGTGGGACTGACAGGATATGGAGGCGGTGTCATTTTTTCATCTGATGTGGCAGCACTTTCTGTCTCTCCAACATTCTGAACGCTCTGAGCTAACAAAGCGAGCTGTGTGTACACCTCGACTAAATGTTTTTGCTGTTGGTGATTTTTATTAAGTTTAGAACGCTCCCAAAATGATGTACAAATTGTTTGATTAGCTTGTATGCATTCTAATTGCTTTCGCTGTTCCTTCACTTTCGCCCAAACTAATTGGGTAACGTTTTCTGTTGACGTTTCTGATGACCTCACAATTTGTAGGAGCAACGTGTCCAGCTGTCTGGACTTTGGAGAGTTCTCTCCATGCATTATCTTAATGGCCGCCTGAACCCTTATCGTTTGATCCTGTAAAGGTTCCTGTTGTTGGTCCCCTCTCTGCTTAATGTGCGCCATACTCTTTCAAACATTCACTCAAAAGCTTTATTTTCACTCGTTTCTCACATGCGCTGAGTTCTCTTGAAAGAACACAGTAAAAAAGTCTGAAAGAATCTGAGGGAACACCTCTGCCTTCAGGCTTCTTACTATGTTAATCAACAGCTCCCCCTAGCGGAAAAAAAAATTATGGCAGCACCACACATTTACCACTCAGTCATTCAAAGATCCATTCTTTTTTTCTTTCTTTAAAACCCCACACTCCTGAGTCGACACAAACATATAACAAAACGAACAATTAAAACATCTAATTTGAATCTAATTGAGATCTCAGGCCTTAAAACGACGATTTACACTAAATCTGGAAGAAATGCGACGCAAAATATTTTAAAAACCTTAAACACGTGTGGCATCAATATGCTTCCGTACACAACCTCTTCTTTTTTTTTTTTTCAGACCTCCTAGGTCCTCTCTTCCCGGGAGAGTCCACTCCGTTAATCCGCAAGCTTAACGGAAGGCCCCTGGAAGTGTTCACCTCGTTTGTGAACTTCTGCCGACCTCCCCACGTCGTCAGACTTCGGTTACGTATGACCCCCGAAACAAGCGGCCAGCTGTTCTCAGACTCGCGTTTGCGGACGCGAAACAAATCGAACGGCCTCTGCCGGCTACTCGGCGGATCAAACGCACCGGAAGCGCTTTTCCAAACAAGACCGTGAAACAAGACACCTGGACCGGACTCCCCACTTCCAGCACGAGTCAGCCGGAGTGAAACAAGCCCGTCGGCAGCGGCTACTCACAGCTTGAATGGAAACGCTTATCCTCAAACAGTAAGTAATAAAAACTTCGACGTTCGCTTGACCCGTGATTTATTTAAACGAACGTGTGCTCCTCGGCCGCACCAGGCGGGGAGCGGCCTTCGCCCCCCCCCTTGATCCCGAACCGAGCCTGCGCGCTTCTGTTCAAGCTGAAACCTGTGTCTGAGGAAAACCTCTTATAAACTAGTTTAATAGTTTTATTTATCTTCCCAAGAACTCTTTATCACGAGAGAACCGTGGGATCTAAAAGTGCAGTGAATTTGGTTTCGGGGTCAAATTGTTGTTTTGTCTTAAAAACGGTGGCAACTCACCTTATCTTGTCGTTCTTTGGGCCCCTGCACTCTTCAGAACCACGAAGCTCCTCGCCTCTCAGAAGTCCGCCTGGGTCATCACGTCGGGTCGTCACCAAAACTGAAGGAATTTCAGTTAAAGACGTGTTCTGAATGACCAGGCGTTTCTTAGAAAAAGTAAGGTTTATTGATTAAGACACAGGTTTAAAACAGGTTAAACAGAAAATGGGCATTAGGTCAATTCATGTGCACACGAACCAAGCTGCTGGATCGAACCTCTCGCCGTGAAGTCGCTCCAGGAATGCCTAAAGTGTCTCTTTGATACGTGATGTTATGTGGTACCATAAATTGTTTTGGGATTCTGCTGTTGTCCCATTGGTTAAGCCTGATAGTTGCCTTAGCAACGAGATTTATGATCCTGCTCAAGGTCTCCGCTTCCTGACCTTTATCAGTTTGTGTGCTTCTTGCATGATTTCTGATGTGTGTGGTACACCAAAGATGTTTTTGCTGCATGTGTGCCCTCCCCCCCTGGAATGTGTTATGTGCAGCTTTGGTTTGCTTCAAAGAGGTGGCTCGTGGGTCGAGGCCTGGTCCATCAGCTTGGTCCGTGAGATTAATGCTGGCACACCTGAACATGTAAAACCCTTTGTGGTTACATGAGACACATTTGTGAATAGAAACACTTCTACTATAGGTTTGATCATGTGAATAATATAGGTTTAATCATACTAACGTGTATAACAGTGATTTATCCTTCACTATCTTCAGGTTTTGTGCCATCTGCTTTCAAACATGCTGTGGTCAGGCCTCTTCTCAAAAAACCAGGCCTAGATCCTACAGCTCTCTCTAATTTCAGACCAGTTTCCCATCTGTCATTTCTATCAAAGGTCCTAGAAAAGATTGTTTTTATTCAACTTCAATCTTTTCTAGAACTCAACAACCTGTTTGAAAAATTTCAGTCAGGTTTTCGAGCTCGTCACAGCACTGAATCTGCACTGCTCAAAGTACAGAATGACATTCTTCTGTCCCTGGATGCAAAAAACCCTGCACTGCTGGTGATGTTAGACCTCTCAGCAGCTTTTGACACCGTCGACCATCAGGTACTAATCAACCGCTTGTCTCAGCAGGTTGGCCTCCAGGGAGCTGTGCTTGAGTGGTTCAAATCTTACCTGTCTGGGAGAACTTTTTCTGTCATGATAGGCGATCTGTCCTCCTCTTCATCAACCCCTCTGACCTCTGGCGTACCACAGGGATCTATTCTAGGGCCAGTCCTCTTCTCTCTTTACATGCTGCCATTAGGATCAATCATTGCACGTCATAACCTGTCTTTTCACATGTATGCAGACGATTTACAAATCTATCTGCCAGTCACTCCCAACCCCTCACCCAGTTCAAACACTCTTGTCAACTGCTTAAATGACATTAAGCACTGGCTCTCTCAAAACTTCCTCCACCTAAACACAGATAAAACTGAATGCATTTTATTTAGTGCACCTGGTGACACCAGCAACATCCTTCCCAGTCCCAGTGTTGGTTTTCCCCTCCCCCATTTCAACCCGGTGGTCAGAAATCTTGGAGTGCAGCTTGACTCCAACTTAAAGTTTGATAAACAGATCAGTTCTGTTGTCAAGACCAGCTTTTTCCAGCTCCGTCTGCTCTCCAAAGTCAAGTCATTTCTCAGCCGTGGTGATCTGGAGAAGGCCATCCATGCCTTTGTGACCTCCAGACTTGACTATTGTAATGCTTTGTATGTTGGTATTAATCAATCCTCCATCTCCCGTTTACAGCTTGTACAGAACTCTGCCGCGCGCTTTTTGACCAACACACGAAAATATGAACACATCACTCCTGTCCTGTCCTCTCTACACTGGCTCCCGGTTCAGTTCAGGATACAGTTCAAGCTGCTCCTGTTTGTTTTCAAAGCTCTGAATGGACTTGCTCCTCTGTACATCTCAGAACTTTTGAAAGCCCATCAGCCCGGCAGAGCTTTACGCTCTGCCAGTCAACACCTGCTGGAGGTGCCTCGCTCAAGGTACAAACAATGGGGAGACCGGTCATTTTCTGTTGCCGGCCCAAAAGCCTGGAACAGCCTCCCCCTTGAGCTGCGTGCCACCTCTGATCTGACTCTGTTCAAAACCAGACTGAAGACCCACTTGTTCAAAAAAGCTTTCAGTGTGTAACTTTTATTACTTTTGGTATTTTAATATGTAGCATTTTTTATTTCCATTGCCTTTTTATTTCCACTTGTTCAAATAAGCTTCCAGTGTGTAACTTTTATTACTTTTGGTATTTTAATATGTAACATTTTTTATTTCCATTGCCTTTTTATTTCCACTTGTTCAAAAAAGCTTTCAGTGTGTAACTTTTATTACTTGTGTTATTTTAGTATGTAGCATTTTTTATTTCCATTGCCTTCTTTTATTGCTGTTGTTTCTTATTCTATTTTCATTGATTTATTGTTCCAGTTTATTCATCTTTTTATCCTGTTAAGCACCTTGGTCAATGCAAGGCATTGTAGGAAGGTGCTATACAAATAAAGTTTATTATTATATTATTATTATTATTCATGACCACAGTTTTTGTAAAAAATAATCCTGCTAGGCAAAAATAAATAAAAATGCACCCCAGAAATGGATCAATTAGCTGTACGGTGTCTCTGGTGTGGTGGATCCTGGACAAAGTTGCTTGGACGGTCCTGAAAAGCACTCAGAACTCAGTGAGGAAGACAGGAAGTGTACATGACAGGCTAAGTCATCAAGGAAGTCCCTTTGTAGCTTTGTTACTGCTTGAGAAAGCACAACTGGAAGTGACTGCACACCGAGAAGGATGGAGTCCAGTTTCTGCTCGAGAGCCACGATCCTGTTGTCCATCTCCCCGGTTCGATGCTGAAGTTCTAACACCAGATCATACATCATGTTCTGAGTCTGGAACACAGCACAAAGACTTCACATCAACCTTTAATGATACATTATTAGACGTTGATGATACGTTCTCATAAACCCCATCATGTCAAGTTGTTATAAACTTTATTATCCATCCATCCATCCATCCATCCTTTGTCTTCCGCTTATCCGGGGTCGGGTCGCGGGGGTAGCAGCCTAAGTAGGGAGGCCCAGACTTCCCTCTCCCCAGCCACTTGGAGCAGCTCCTCTGGGGGAATCCCAAGGCGTTCCCAGGCCAGCCGAGAAACATAGTCCCTCCAGCGTGTCCTGGGTCTTCCTCTGGGTCTCCTCCCGGTGGGACATGCCCGGAACACCTCACCAGGGAGGCGTCCAGGAGGCATCCTAACCAGATGCCCGAGCCACCTCAACTGGCTCCTCTCGATGTGGAGAAGCAGCGGCTCTACTCCGAGTCCCTCCCGGATGACTGAGCTTCTCACCCTATCTCTAAGGGAGAGTCCAGACACCCTGCGGAGAAAACTCATTTCAGCCGCTTGTATCCGAGATCTCGTTCTTTCGGTCACAACCCAAAGCTCATGACCATAGATGAGGGTGGGAACGTAGATCGATCGGTAAATTGAGAGCTTTGCCTTTCGACTCAGCTCTCTCTTCACCACGACAGACCGGTACAGCGCCCGCTTCACTGCGGACGCTGCACCTATCCGCCTATCGATCTCACGCTCCAGTTTTCCCTCATTCGTGAACAAGACCCGAGATACTTAAACTCCTCCACTTGGGGCAGGACCTCCTCCCCGACCCGGAGAGGGCATGCTACCCTTTTCCGGCTCAAGACCATGGCCTCGGATTTGGAGGAACTGATCCTCATCCCGGCCGCATCACACTCGGCTGCAAACCGCTCCAGTGAAAGCTGTAGATCACGATCTGATGAAGCCAATAGGACCACATCATCTGCAAAAAACAGAGAAGCGATTCTAAGGCCACCAAAACGGATCCTCTCAACACCTTGGCTGCGCCTAGAAATTCTGTCCATAAAAGTTATGAACAGAATCGGTGACAAAGGGCAACCTTGGCGGAGTCCAACTCTCACCGGAAACGAGCCTGACTTACTGCCGGCAATGCGGACCAAGCTCTGACACCGGTCGTACAGGTTAACGTAGATATTACAAGTTTCAGATTATATTTTGGTCTTAATTATGATTCATTCTTTTTATAAACATAAACAAATAACCAAAACAAAGAAGACTGAAGCTCCATAAAAACTATAGAACATGTTAAATATGTAAAGTCTTTCATATTTAATACACCACAAGATCATCTTTAATTGGGTGTTTTAAAGCTCTAAATACTTTTGTGTAAAAAATACAAAATGATTTCTATCAGTAAAAGTACCAGTGATGATATTTTCCATAACTAGTTCACTTTGAATTACCAGATTAAGATTTGTTTTGTTATTTAAACTCTAAAAACTCAGAAGAAAATACTGTACTGCACTTACCTTTGCGAGATCGGCCACTGTATTTGCCTGGTCAGTTAATTTCCTTTGCTCCATCTTCAGTCTTCGCAGTCTAAAGATGAAAAAAACAAAGTAATGGTCACTTCGTTTGTGAACAAAATTAAATGATGAACAGTTTATTATGAAAAAAAAACTTTTCTCATTAATGTTATAAAAAATAAAGTCAGAGCTTGGATTGGAAAAGAAAGGGGCACGTCCAAATTTAACTTTATTTATAAGAAATGATGTCATCGTGATACCTACTGGTGGATGGCTTGCAGGAATTTACGTTGATGGTGCCGTACGCGAGCATGGTCAACCTTTTTCACCAACTTGGTGTTTTTGTAAATGAGCCACGTCTCCCTCAGAATATTTGCTGCAGTGTTTTTAATCTGAGGAGATAAATTATGGGAAACAAAAATGTTAAATGTAGGCATAAGTACAATGTAAATAAAATGTCAGAGCAGTAGATTCTTCTCTTGTGTTATATTTTGCTGCTGGTATATAATTTATTAACAGTTAGGATTACAGTAATTGTAGAGATTATTTGATCCACTATGAGAAGGTGTTAATTATAAGACTGAGCTTATTACAGCTCATCAGACTGACAAAGTATTTTGAATAAAAGATGAAATGTTTCAACAAGTTTTTCTTTTTTTACTTTTTGCATCCGTCC